>PITA01014310.1:0-54007 GCA_004023965.1 Spilogale gracilis
AAGAAGAAAAACCATGAGAATGTAATTTTAAGCTTAAAGTGGAAGCTTTAAAAGTAAAACTAGAAAAAAGTTTAAAAAAGTAAATGAGGTGGAATACTTTATCAATGAGTTGTAGAGTTTTTGGTACTTGTAGTCTGTGCCAGGAGTTTAATAAATTGCCTTTCCCCCGATTTGGGGTTTTGCATTGGAATGTTGTCCTCCTGAGCTTCTGGCGTGCTTTCTGGGGGCAGGGCGTGTCATTCCCTTTCAGTCCTTCTACCTAGGCTGAGTCTCTTGGCCCCCCTGCTAGAGGCCTGTCTCAATGGCAACCAGACTATCAGGCTGCAATTCTCTGGTAGCAGAGCGTTGTTCTTTTGCGTCTTTTTTCAGCAGTTGAGGAAGTCAAGTCGGAGCAGGATGTCTGTGCCCAGACCTCCCTCCCAGAGCGAGCCTCTACATAGGGAGGGGCTCTTTCCAGCCTCCCAGTTGGCAGTCTGTCACAGCCGGGCTGGTGCAGACATTGTATTGATTTCTGCCCTGGTCCCTGCTTTCGTTTCACTCCCGCACCTCAAAGCCACAACTCCTTTTGGATCGCGCGACTTTGTCTGTGCCCTGGGACCTGGGGCCTCTCCGGTCCCATGAAAGTCAGTAAAAAATGTCTTCCCTGGGGGGGTCTACACGTGGCCGATGGTGTGGAGAGAAACGGGAGAGAAGGGCAGGATAGAATCCACTCCCGCTGCTTTCCTGGCAGCTGTGGCGGCTCAGGTGGAGGCAGGCGGCTGTGCTCGCGGGGGCCGGTGCCCGGTGGGGTGGAGGCGGGTGGGTGCGCTTGCCGGGACTGGGGCCCAGCGGGTGCACCCAATATATTAATAGAGTTTCAGACTCCACTCAAGAACTAAAAATTCAGAATATGCATTTTAAGAGGATATCTTGGTAATTTATATGCCCATTGAAATCTGAGAAGCCCTCCTCTACTTGACTGAAGTAGTTCTAGGATCCCACTTAGTACTTAGAGATGAGTTTTTTCCTTTGATTAATAGCAATATTTGAAATATATAGTGGCAAGAACACTTAAAGAAAGCTGATGTTTCTTCCTCATTATGGATAAAAAATAAAGTAGATCATGGATATGAGGACTAATTTCTATAGAGTCTTAATTATATTTATTACTTTGTTACTATTACATTGCATTATCTGCAGTGTTATTAATATGCCAGTCCCATTATTTCTTGATTATTGTAGCTTTGTCTTAAGTTTGAAATTGCGAAATATGAGTCTTCTGGCTCTTTTTCTTCTTTTCTAAGATTGTTTCCAACATTTTCATGAGTTTCAGGATTGCAATATATACAAAAGCAGCTGTGATTGTGATAGGAATTTAATTGAATTTGCAGCTATTATTAGAGAATATTACCAATTTAACAATATTAAATCCATTCCATGAGCATGGATTGTCTTTTGATTATCCTTAATTTCTTTTTTTTTAAGGATTTAATTATTTATTTTAGAGAAAGGGAGAGAGAACAAAAGGGGGAGGAACAAAGGGAGAGAGAATCTCAAGCCGACTTCGTGCTGAGTGCAGAGCCTGATGCAGGGCTCAATCTCACAATGCTTCAATCAGACCAGAACAGAAATCAAAAGTTAGATTCCTGACTGTGCCACAATGGTGCCCTTATATCTCTTTAATTTCTTCAAAAAAAAGTTTTATAATTTTCAAAGTGTAGGTATACACATTATTATTAAATGCATCCTAAAATTTGGTATATTTTATTGAATAAATATTTCTACATTTGCTCTATGCCCTTAGGATATTTTTATAGTGTTTAAGTGTTTTTATTTATCAATAATTTTTACCAGCTATAGTTTTTATCACTGGGAATAAGATCTGCTGAGCTCTTTACATCATCAATCTATAAATAGAATATTTACTGTTAGTTTTTGTTTTATTTATTAACATTTTATCTAATACGTGAGCAATTTCAAAAGTTAACACATGCCTAAACGGTAAATTTTGGGTGCAGTATGGGGCTCGTACTCTCTTCTTCCTGAAGTTCCATTCTGTTTGTCAACCACACTTCAAACCTATCTTTTCAGAACAGTGAGATACTCAGACCATTTTCTGTTTGAAACTATGCCTTTTTCTGCAAATTGACAAATTTTGGGAATTCCACTTCAAACTTCTTTATCTTTTCTGCCAAGATTTGGTTATGACAGTTCATGTTTCCTTGACTGTTGTTGAATACAGCCTTTTTTCTCTTCCTCTCCCTATCCTCCTTTTCCTCTTGAATTTCAAAACATTCCAAAATTTATACAACAGTTTCAAATGCTGTATAAATAACTTGTTTTCTTGAACCATTGAATATAATTTGCCAACACAAAATCCTGTAATGCCATATAACAGACAGGGTATTTTCCTATGTAACCACAACACCACTATACTATTCCACCATAGTTTTATATATTAAATGGCCTTGAGCCTTCAAACTTCTATGAATAAGATGTATAATAAGCTGCTGCAGAATCTTCACTGGACAATATTCTCAAACACTTCTGATATGGTTAAGCAAGATAATAAAAAATAAAATTTAGAGGTAAATATTAGTAAGAGAGCAATAAAAAGATGACATACAGACAGAAAATCAGTATGATCAAGGAGCATGCCAAATGAAAATATTAGCTGGGTTTGCCCTTTTCATGTCCCACCATGGTATTGGGATGTGAGTAGGACATAAAATTGTTTTTTGTGACCAAGACCTAATTACAGATCTTATGTAATAACAAATACAACTCATAATTTCTTGACTTCAATTTTAAGACGATGTCTGATTTAGATTCTGTGTTACCCGCCATGGGGTAAGGTTAATGTACTCTGCATATAGAAAAGAAAAGGAAACATATTTTGTTATAAGAAAAAAAAAAGTAAATTGTGGCTTACAAAATAGTACACTACAAACCATCTGTGCTCTCATGTTTCTCAGCCCTTTTTCATTTAGACAGCCAAGTGAATAACTGTGGGTTCAAGTGAGAAGTAGTATTTCCAGACAGAAGTAAAGACTAATCAGTACCTGTTTTCAAACGTTCTTTCCTCCACCTTAAAATGGGAGAGGTGTGTTGTGTTACAGAGATGTTACTAAAAAATTGTGGAATTAGTTTGTTGGGGTCTTTTTTTCTTTTCTATGTAACAAACTTCCTCAACATTAGAAGCTTATCACAACATGCCATTTTTGATTGTTTTTTTTTTTTTTTAAGATTTTTTTTTTTTGAAAGAGAGAGAGAAAGAGAGAGCATATGAGCAGGGAAAGGGGCAGAGAGAGGAGGAGACAAGCAAACTCCCTGCTGAGTGGGGAGCCTGATGAGGGGCTTGATCCCATGACCATGAGATCATGACCTAAGCTGAAACCAAGAGTCAGTCAGCCACTTAACTTACTGAGCCACTTAGGCAACCCCACAACATACCTTTTTAAAATCTTACATATTCATGGGCCAGAAGTTTGAGCAGATCTTATCTGGGTCTTCTATTCAGCTTATCACAAGGCTGCAGTCAAGATGTTGACTGGTTTGCTTTCTCACCTGAAAGGTTTGGGGAAGAACCTGATTCCAAGCTCATTCAAGTTGCTGGCAGAATTAATTTGCTTGTCCTAGCTTTTTACTGAACGTCAGATATAAGCCACCTCCAGACCCTAGAGCCTGCCTCTAGTTCTCTGCCTCATGATTCTCTCCATAGGCACTTCACAGAAAAAGAGTCTTTTTCCATCTGCTAAAATGGAGTTTTATATAATGTAATGCAATCCAGGGAATGACATCCTATCACTTTTTCCATGTATTATTGGTTAAGAGAAAGTCAAAGTTTACCCCACACTCAGAGGAAAGGGGTCACACAAAAGAAGATCACTGAAGGCCAGCACAGTGTGTCTGCCATGTGGTATCTTTTATGTGACACATGGAAATGTGTGGGCTCTCCACTCACTTTTTTTAAATGTATAGTACAATGGGAAAAAATGTATTATGGTAAGTCACAGTTATTGGGGAGTGATTTATTGGTACTAAATAAGCATAGCTTATTACTACTATACCTGCTTTTGTTCTGTAATAATTTTTCTTTTAATTAATGTTATCAGAGGGGTGTCTGGGTGGCTCAATCAGTTAAGTGGTTGCCTTCCACTCAGGTCATTATCCCAGGGTCCTGGGATAGAGTTTGTGTTGGGCTCTCTGCTCTGCTAGGAGCCTACTTCTCCTTCTCCTTCTGCCGACCTCTCTCCCTGCTTATGCTCTCTTTCTCTCTCTGTGTGTCAAATAAATAAATAAATAAAACCTAAAATAAAAAAAAATAGTGTTACCAGAAAAATATATTACTACACTTTTGCATAAATATTTAAATTATAACATGAAACAGTATAATTATAACACAAATAAATAATCACTTTAATATGGAAGGGAGAACAGGAATAATAAGAAAATTAAGGGGATATAGTAATATTTTAGTATCTATTAAATGGCATTTACAAGTTCTTTTCTTTTTTTTTAAGATTTTATTTATCTGTGAGAGACAGAAAGACAGCACTAGAAGAGGGAGGAGCAGGCAGAGGGAGAAGCAGTTTCACTGCTGCACTGCTGAGCAGGAGTCTAATGTGGGACTTGATCCCAGGTTCCTGGGATCATGACCTGAGCCAAAAGCAGGTGCTTACCCAACTGAGTCACCCAGGCATCCCCTACAGATTGTTTTCCATTAAGATAACTTATGGCAATTTTTATCTCTCATAGTTAAATAAAATGAAGGAAATCTAATGTCATTTTTAGCATCATTCCTGGGGCACATATGACTAAATTTCCATTATGATTATTTATAGCAGAGTTCATCTGACATAGCTGATTATAAACTACCTAAAGAAAGTGTTTGCCTTACTTTCGTGTATCAAATACAACAACTAGGTGAAATGGCTGGAGATTAAGAGGTATAAACTTTCAGTTATAAAATTAATGAGTCACAGAGATGAAAAGTACAGCATAGAGAATGTAACCAAGAATACCGTAACAATGGTATATGGTGACAGATGATGACTACACTTATTGTGGTAAGCACTGAATAAGGCGTAGAATTGAATCACTGTGTTGTACACTTAAAACTTAACATTATATGTCAACTATTCTTCAGTATTAAAAAAGCACAACTATAAGACGCTTTTTCCCCAAGTAAGTGTTCAATGAAGCTATGCAATTAAGTAAGAATTTTTGTAATTACACAGTTCTTGTTTTGTTTTGTTTTTCAATTTGGGAAGCAAATGCTTATGGTTGGTACACTCATTTTTTTAACAAATCCAAGAACTTGTGCTAACACACACAGTGAAGTTAGTGCTGAACTTCAAAATGCCTCTTTAACTTGTTAGAGTCTGCCAGGCAAAACCACTTAACCCAAGTCTGTAGGCAAACCATTATTAACTTGTGGGAGTAAAGGAGTATGTATATCAGAGAAGCCAGGGGACCTTGCAGTAAGAGGGAGCTGAGAGCAGTTTATCATCAGATTTGGTATCATGCTGGGTGATTCTAAGAAACAATTACAAAAGCACTAGTCTGGTTTGCATTGGGTGCTATCAGGGAGAAGGGGATATTTCTTGATCATATACCCTGTAGTTGGGTTACAGTTGTCACCAATAAAGGAAATCATGTGAGCCAGCCAATTTCTCACTGGGGACTACGGTCAGGTTTGTACAAAATAATCACTAAAATAAAGTTTATGTTTTGCTACGTTGATAAATATGGTTGGATCATATTTTTTTTTTCATTTTTATTGTTAGGGTTTGTTTCTTATATTTTTGAATGTGCAGTTACATTTTTTAGACCATATAAAATGAATATAAATTTAAAATTTCATTGTTCAAATGAAAAGGAAGAAACCAGAAATAATGAAAATAACCTAAAGCATGCTTGAAATCAAAAGAAATGAGTCGAGTATAGAATAACATTTTCCAAAATCCAACATTTCTCTTTTTTATTGTTTGAGCTCTCAAAAAGTAGGCTTTGGCATGAATAGTAGACTTAGAATATTTCAATTGCCCCCCCACACACACACACATATAGAAAAGACTAAAGCAAAACAGTATAAGCCAAAACATCCCCTGCAGGATAAGTTAGATGAATGAGTATTTGGAAGAAATCCAGACAGCTGGCTAAAGTATGGGGATCTATACTCTGTCCTTCCATCCTTCCATTTATATACATTTGTAGAGCAGAGAGCATGTGTGTGCCCAGGTTCCTGGGGTTAGATCAGAAAGGCTGAATTTCTCAACAAAATTCACTTATAGTGATGGTCAGTTGTTTGTGTGTTACACGAATTGGTGATTGTTCAATCTGGAGCTTGGGGTTCTTGTCCCCTTTACCTAGCTACTGTAGCTCCATTGTCATTATAGAGATGGCTTCATGGAGTGGTTTGTTATATGAATCTGAAGGAGTCCCATGAAAGTTCTTCAAAGAGTTCATTTGAATCATTCTGAATATTATTTCAGTTCACTGGGGGGAAGAAACTTTACTCTGCCACAGTCGACTTATACCTTGATGTTTATGAAGACAGAGAAACATACTTCTTTTCATCGATGACAATGCTCAGAAATTGCTGCTACTGAGAAACAGCTCTGTTGGATGGTCTTTACATTTTTTTTAAATTCTCTTTTTTCTTTTTTAAAAAGATGTTTACAAGTGAAGATAATTTTAATATAACTCCATTGTTGGCTTGCTTGTTCTGAAAGGCATCTTCCTTGATAAGTCCAACTTTTTATTGAAATTGTTTTGAAGGAACAATGCTTTATCATTTATTTCACAGGAGATGTTTTCTCCTTTTAAAATATATGTTATCTTATTTTTGATAAAATAGCAGGGCTATTTTTTCATATTTTATGATGTATATACATATTATCGATCAAATTAAGAGTACATTATTACTGTAATGCCTTACAGAGAATTTTTAAAGATTTTATTCATTTAAGAGAGAAAGAGAGAGAGAGAGGTTGAGAGAGAGAGAGGAAGAGAGCATGGGGATAGGGGCAGAGGGGCAGAGGGAGAGGAAGTGTGGGGCTGGATCCCAGGGCCCTGATTAAGACCTGAGCAGAAGGCAGACACTTCTTTCTTTTTTAAAAAGATTTTATTTATTTAATTGAGAGAGAGAGAGAGAGAGAGATGGAGAACAAGTGGATGGAGAGGTAGGGGGAGATAGAGAAGCAGGCTTCCCACTGAACAGGGACCCCTTATGTGGGCCTTGATCCCAGGACCCTGGCATCATGACCTGAACCAAAGGCAGATGCTTAACCGACTGAGCCACCCAGGTATCCCCTGACAGAGATTTTTGGATTAGCTTGAACGTCTACCTTTACCCCAGCCACATGCATGTATCTAGCAAGGAAGCATTTCCACTGCAAAGATGGAATATGCAAGCCCTTTTTTCCAAACACCCACATCAATTCATTTTTGGTTATCAATCTTGCTATCACTATTAATACTCCATTTTTCAGTTATGGATTTTTTTCTATTGACATTATTGCTTGCTGTATCCAGACAGTACAAAAATCATGTTGAGTAATTTTTCATCAACTGTAAGAGCTTGAAAAAAAATCCCTTGTGGCTTAGGGATTCACAAACAAGATGCTTCCAATAAGCAACTGTGCTTTCTACAAGGTGACTTTAGAATAAATTGATTTTTTATGAAAATGGCCTAATATCTGGAGTAAAGAAAAATCCCTGAGAGGAAAATAATCTTTTTTATGTGTAACTCCTATAATAATAGCATTATTGTATAGAGAATTCTTGTTCATTTGCCTGGATATCATTTTCTTATTATTTAAGAGACTATCAACTGAATCACATCTTTTGTATATGGAGAGTATTATAACACATAAACAGCAGAACTTGCAAACATGTAGACAACGTCAATTTCTGTTTCTAAATTCTTTTGATATTTATCAACACATAAAATAAAAATCCCTAATGTAATACACAGAGTCTTACATCACATTATATACGCCCCGTGTTCCCCACCCCCAGCCTTGTTTCCTAAACTACAGCCTCATTGATCCCTAATATTCTCAACTTGGGTGCGTTTGTTTCTGCCTTAGAATTCTGAATGCTGGTTTCTAAGGCTAAAAATATCCTGTCAGCTACCTTGCCCATTTGAATGACTCTTCATTCTTCCGGCTGCATGCTAGATCATTAGTTTAATGTCATGCTCTTAGGGAAGAGTTGTGTAGGCCCAGGTAGTTAGGCTTTCTTAATACACGTACACGTAGCACTTCATTCTTTTACATCTATTTCACAATGACTTTGTGTGTCAAGGCAAGGCAAAGAAACAAATTATTTCTGGGGTTTCACACTATAGAAAATTCAGGATAAACATCTAATAGATGATTTAGGGAGTTACTGAGTTTGCATTCTCTATCCCTACTAGTCTATAAGCTCTAAACACACAAGGAAAATGTTTTCCTTGCTCACTAGTGTGGCTCTGACTTCCACATCCATACCTTATAAGTAACAGGGTTTAGGTTACTACTTAGTGAATAAAGGGGTGATAGATATGGGTATATGATCAGAAACTCTAGGGGCGCCTGGGTGGCTTAGTTGGTTAAGCGACTGCCTTCGGCTCAGGTCATGATCCCGGAGACCCAGGATTGAGTCCCACATCGGGCTCCCTGCTTGGTGAGAAGCCTGCTCTCCCTCTCTCACTCCCCCTGCTTGTGTTTCCTCTCTGGCTGTGTTTCTCTCTGTCAAATAAATAAAATCTTTTTAAAAGAAAAAAAAAAAGAAACTCTTGGTTTCTAATCTTCTAAGCAAAACAAAAAAATTGACAACCTAGAGAAATTTATCCTATTTCATTGACATATATACAGGTTCTTGCATATTAGATACTTCATTTTTTTATGCCCAAACCACAATAACCTAATTTTACAGTCATAAGAGCTAATAAAATGTTTTATTACTTTCAGTATTGAAATAAACATGAACCAGTCATCTAAGACATGTTAGTTATTAGTAACATATGTAAATACATTGCTAACACCCTGGAAAAAAAACCTGATGTTAAAGCACATTAAATTTATTGAATAATTTTATTTTATTTTTTCAATGTAAGCACATTTAAATTCAAAAATAAAAATTCTTCATAAAGCATGTACTTTTTAAAGAGGTATTTATAATAATTGAACATTGACATTTATGTAGACAGTGAAACTTACATTGACAGGAAAATTATTTCATTGATTTATTAAAATACTATAACATTAAATTTAAAAAAGATAAATATAAGCACAGCATCTCTTGATTAATTTCTATGATTAATATAATAAATGTTTATAGTGTTTTATACAGCTAAATTATATGTTCAGAGACAATGGACCTATGACATGATCAACATAATTTATACTATGCAATTCAAATACTTGATTAAACACCATAACTTAAGCACCTTAAAGTTTATTCACCCATCATTTTATAGCCTAGTCTTTGACTAGGGAGTACTTCATTTCAGCAACTAAAATATAGCAATGATCATGAATCAGATGGTTATCAGACAGACTTCTGCTTAGTTGTTCCCAGAGGAGAGTTTATTCCTCTCTCATTGTGCTATAGTTCACACACAGAGGAATTAACCAATCTGCTTCACACTTTAGTTATAGGACCTGCAAAGCCCCAGAGACAGATAGAACCAGATATGAAAACAGGGACAGAAGTGACTTTATTTCCATTCATGACCAAAGCTATTATATTACTTTAATAGCAGGAAAGACTAATGGCCATGCATTCTTCCTTGAGTGAGTATTACAAATGCCATGATAGATGCATGTACTTTTAATATGCTGGGAAAATATTTTTAAAATTAAAATTTTCTATCTCAGCTATTTTGTGTTTGGATTTTTTTTTAATTTGATGTAGGATGATGATGTTTTGAGTATAGGCAGAGATTATAAAATAACTTCTGAAATGGAAGTATTTTAAATATACAAAGGAAAGTTGTCATATATCAGTGCGTTTTACCCATATATAATGTAAACTTTAAGGTTGCATTTACATAAACACCTGTTCTGATTGTCCTACGAAGTTTACTTGGACTGAAAGATTCATATCTCTTAACTGAAAATAATTCTGTAGTCTTGACATTCAATTTTGTTTCTCTTTTATATATGTTTTCTAAAAAAAGGGAGGGGCGCCTGGGTGGCTCAGTGGTTAATTAAGCCTCTGCCTTCAGCTCAGGTGATGATCCTGGAGTCCCCGGGATCGAGCCACGCATCGGGCTGCCTGCTTCTGCAGGAAGCCTGCTCCTCCCTCTATCACTCCCACTGCTTGTGTTCCCTTTCTGGCTGTGTTTCTCTCTGTCAAATAAATAAAATCGTTAAAAAAATAAAAAAAATAAAAATAAAAAAAGGGAATTAGTGAGTTGTTATCCAACAGCTTTGTTGAGATAGGATTTTTTTTAATATTGTTTTGCATTTTTATTCATAAAATGCAGTTGTTTCTTTTTTTAGTTATTTTTATTACATTATTTTATTTTTTCAGCGTTCCAAGATGCATTGTTTATGCCCCACACCCAGTGCTCCATGCAATACATGCTCTCAATACCCACCACCAGGCTCACCCATCCCCCCACATCCTCCCCTCCAAGACCCTCAGTTTGTTTCTGAGCCCAAAGTCTCTCATGTTTCATCTCCCTCCCTGATTTGCCCTACTTCCCATTCCCCTTCCTTCTCCTACTGTCTTCCATATTACTCCTTATGCTCCACAAGTAACTGAAACCATATGATACTTGACTTTCTCTGCTTGACTTATTTCACTCAGTATAATCTCTTCCGATCCAGTCCATGTTACTACAAAAGTTGGATATTCATCTTTTCTGATGAAGGTGTAATATTCCATTGTATAAATGGACCATATCTTCTTTATCCATTCATCTGTTGAAGGGCACCTTGGCTCTTTCCACAGTTTGGCGATTGTGGCCATTGCTGCGATGAACATTGAGGTACATATAGCCCTTCATTTCACCACCTCTGTATCTTTGAGGTAAATATCCAGTAGTGTAATTGCAGGGTCATAGGGTAGCTCTATTTTTAATTTTTGGAGGAATCTCCACACTGTTTTCCAAAACGGCTGCACCAACTTGCATTCCCACCAACAGTGTAACCAATATATTTTCTTACTATATTATTATAGCCCATGTTAAAATCATAAATCCATTCTTTTTTTATTACAGGACTTGGATATGTCTGAAACTTATTAATTATCAATCTAAAATTAAAACAGAGATCATATAAAAGAACGAGATTATGTCACAGTGACAAAACAATACTGATAAGAAATGATAAGGAGGAGAAATCTTAGTAAATGTTGATATTTATTTTTAAAAAGAATGCAACTTATAGGTAATAAATAAATAAAAGAATACAACGTGTCTTGTTATTTAGAAACATAAAAAGATCCCATCTCGGGCGCCTGGTGGCTCAGTTGGTTGAGTGACTGCTTTTGGCTCAGGTCATGATCCTGGAAACCAGGAATCGAGCCCCACATCCGGATTCCTGCTCGGCCGGAAGCCTGCTTCTCCCTCTTTCAGTCCCTCTGCTTATGTTCCCTCTCTAGCTGTGTTTCTCTCTGTCAAATAAATAAATAAAATCTTAAAAAAAAAAATCCCATCTCTATGATTTAAAAGGGGATATGTTGTTAACAAAAGGCAAGTTAGATAATATTTCATCATCATAGTTGGATAATTGATGAGAGACAGTGTATTATTTTCCTAGAGTTGCTGTAGCCAATTACTGCAAATTTGGTGGCTTAAAACAAGAGAAATTTATTGTTTCATGTCTGTGGAGTCTGGAAGTCTGAAATTAGTATCATTGGCAGGAAACCAAGGTGTCAAGAGGGTTGTGCCCCCTTGTGGGTTCTATGGGAGAATCTTCCAGCTTCTGTTGGTGGCTGGCTTTCTCTGGCTTATAACCATGTCACTACAATAACTCTCTTTGTGGTGACAGTGTCTTCTTCTCTCCCACATATATCAAGTTTTCTTCTGCTCCCTCTTATAAGAATACATGTGATTGCATTTAGAAACCATCCTGGAAATGCAGAGTTATCTCATATCAAGACTGTCAATTTAGAATATCTGCAAAATCCTTTTCTCCATGGAAAGGAACGTTCAGAGGTCCCAGGGATTAGGACGTGCATATCTTTTGGGAGGCCAGCATTTGGTCAACCACAAAGAAGTGAAGTGAATTTTTTCCCTGTCCCTTGTATGCAACTCAAAGTGAAAAATATTGACAAGTATCAATCCTATTAAAAAGGCAAAGATGAAAGTCATTATATTTTTTCCATTTTATATAAATTTGTCATTTAGATGGAAATATTTACATGTATTAATGATGGAATTTAAAAAATGTATTTTAGTATGTTGAGGAATTAAATGGCTTTCTTGACACAATGTCCCTAAATTGAATACCATTGTATCCACTTTTTTATCCTCTTGTACTACATGGGCAAGGATATTAACATATATACACACATAATATGCATACACACACATATATATATAACTAATTTTTTAAAACTAACTTAAGTGTGCACTGTGAGTAGACTGTCAAGTACTATGATTTGGAGAACTTAAAATATCATTGGTTATTTCTCAAATTTCCATCTCATACATAATCAGCTTCAAGAAAAAATACACTAAATGATTATAAATGTCTGCATAATTTCCATTATTGAAAATTAATATATAATATAAATCAATGTAAATATTTATATGTAAATGCAAAACATATTATAAGCAGTGTCCTTATCTTGAATTTGATTAAGAATTATACCACATTTTAAATATTATTCTAATATGAATTGCATGAGATTTTTCCTGTAGGGATAAAATAAGTAATGTTTACGTTGTTCTTGGCAAACTGTTTTCAAAATCTGAGCTAAGGAAAAAAACAAAACAAAATAAAACAAATAAGAAAACTAACAAAAAAAAAACCCTGAGGTAACAGTGTTTTTCATTTGGATTGTTAACTGAAATTGAACACTACGTCAGTCTTATTTCCAAAGATTAAAAAAGGCTAATAGAGTCTTGTTTTGTTGTTATTGTTGTTGTGGTGGTACCATGTTATTTCTTCTTTCTTAAAATACCTATAATGTTCTGCTTTTTGGGTCTACAAAATTATATTTAAAAGGAAAATTTAATCACTTTATAACAAACACATGTTAGACTATCCAGATCACAAACCTTACTCAGAATGCATACTGAGCTTTTCCTTCATAATATAAACACAGTTAAATACCGCCATGGGGCCCCTGAGTGGCTCAGTTGGTTAAGCGACTGCCTTTGGCTCAGGTCATGATCCCGGAGACCTGGGATCGAGTCCCACATCAGGCTCCCTGCTCGGCGGGAAGCCTGCTTCTCCCTCTCTCACTCACCCTGCTTGTGTTCCCTCTCTGGCTGTGTTTCTCTCTGTCAAATAAATAAAATCTTTAAAAAAATAAAAAATAAAAATAAAGAAATAAATACCACCATGACTTCAATCCAAAAGTATTTAATGAGAGAGCATAAACAATGCACTTTTTGACAAGTGGTACTTAGTTTATTTCATTGTTTCCATGAATTAAAAAGGGAAGAATTTTTAATCTAACTTCCCTCTCATTTGAGTTGGGGAAATGATTCCAGGTCATATCAGTTTCCATTTTTTTTTTTTTTACAGAAGTATAAGTTCAAAAATCAGGTGATAATAAATTGGGATGTGTTTATTTGAGAAATGAACTTTGGCATGGGATACTATGCTGAGCTCACTATTCTGCTAATGTAGATATTATTATGCAAAACCAAAAAAGAGAAGAATTATTCTTTAGAAATTCGAAGGAAAGTCAGAATACAAACTTTTTAGTATATGTCTTATTCAGAATTAACATATTACTTTCTGACTTTAACAAACATTTTAAAGATGTTTATAATTTTCTAATTATAAAAAGAATATAATCTGTTGTGTTTTTTTTTTAAGATTTTATTTAGTTGACAGAGAGAAACACAGCCAGAGAGGGAACACAAGCATGGGGAGTGAGAGAGGGAGAAGCAGGTTTCCTGCTCAGCAGGGAACCCAATGTGGGACTCGATCCCGGGTTCCGGGATCATGACCTGAGCCGAAGGCAATCACTCAACCAACTGAGCCACCCAGGCACCTGTAATCTGTTTTTTTATTTGACAATATTTTTTATCATGCATTTGTGTGTGTGTGTGTGTGTGTGTGTGTGTATCAGGTACTATCACAGGCCCTGGAGATTCACTCTCATGAATGAGAGATATACATGAATGAAAGATATCACTGTCCTTATGGAAGATATATTGTACCAAGTGAAATAGAAAACAAACAAGGTAAACCAAACATATAATGTGCTAAATAGTGGTAATTTTAAATAGCTTTAATCAATTTAAATATATATATAATTTTTATGTATTATATATGTATTATATATATGTGTATGAATATATATATATATATATATATATATATATGTATTCTTGTCAGGAGCCACATTCACTAATTTGAACCTGCAGAGAAAAAAATTACAATTCTTACATAGACTTTTATATGTTTTTACTCAATCTTAGACAAAAAACATTGTAGTTATAAAATTTGAAATTTTCTTCTCAAATCCAATTGTGTTTTCTTAGGACAACTTAAAATAATGTACAGGATACATATAATATAATTCAATTATATTGCTAAACATAATATTCAATATAAGAAAATGTAGTATGTGCAAGAAATAAGGTTATCATGGCAACTATGTGTTTTGTGAAGTCAAAGAATTATTTCTGTTGTAATACTCCGTGAAATCTAGACCTTATTAGAAGCTACCCAAGAAATCATAACTTTTGCAGCTTTTATTTTTTTTTTAAATTCATGTTATATTCTAATGACTATATATGTTAAAATAGTGCCATGTCTTAATTTATAGCATGTATTATAACATTTCCTTTGAGGAAGAACCTAAAGTCATCAAAAACTAAGCAAACTAGAAATAATATGTGAAAGAAAAATAATATACTCTTCAGAGAAGAAATATTTTTGTAATAAAATCTTTCTATATCATTCTCACTTTTCCTAATATAGCCATAGACAGTAGTTTAAAAAAAAAAGGTCCAAATTAGATGCTTCTTATTGACTCAAGTGATAATATAATTCACATTTAAAATTTTTAATGGACATGAATAGACATTTTTCCAAAGAAGATTTACAGATGGCCACAGACATATGAAAATATTCAACATCACTGATCATCAGGGAAACACAAACTAAAACTACAGTGAGATATCACCTCACACCTGTCAAAGTGACTAAAATCAGCAACACAAGAAGAAACAAATGCTGGCAAGGGGAAAACCTCTTGCACTGTTGGTGGGAAAGCAAACTGGTGAAGCCACTGTGGAAAACAGTATGAAAGCTCTTCAGAAAGTTAAAAATAGAATTGGGGCACCTGGGTGACTCACTTTGTTAAGAGTCTGACTCTTGACCTTAGCTCAGGTCTTGATCTCAGGATCATGAGTTAAAGGCCCATGTTGGGCTCTATGCTGGGTATTGAGACTACTTAAAAAAAAGCAAAGAAAAGAAAAAGAAAAAAAAAATCATGCTACCCTATGATCCAGCAATTGCACTTCTAGGTATTTACACAAAGGTTACAAAAATATAGATTTAAAGGGATATGTCACCCTGATATTTATAGCAGCATAATCAACAATAAGCCAAACTATTAAAGAGAATAAATGTCCATCAGCTGATAGATGGAAAAGAACCAGGGGTCCCTGAGGAGGCTCCATCGGTTAAGTGTCTGACTCTTAATTTCAGCTCAGGTCATGATCTCAAGATCGTGAGACTGAGTCCTACACCAGGCATCATGCTGACTGTAGAGCATGCTTGGATTCTCTCTCTCTCTGCCCTTCCCCTGCTTGTGTGCTCGCTTTCTCTTGAAAATAATAAAAAATAAAGTAAAACAATGAAATAAAATAATAAAACATAAAACAAAATTTAAAAAGAAGTTTAAATAGAATGAAATCTTGCCATTTGCAAAACATGGATGGAGCTAGAGAGTATTGTGCTAAACAAAGTAAGTCAGTCAGAGAAAGACAAATACCATATGACTACATTTATATGTGAAATTTAAGAAACAAAACAAATGAGCAAAAGGTAATGGGGGTGGGGGGCAAATTAAGAAGCAGACTCTTAAGAACAGAGAACAAACCAGAAGGGAAGTAAGTGGGTGGATGGGTTAAATAGGAGGGCAATTGTGATGAGCACCACCTGGTATGAAAACACTGAATCGCTATATTGTACACCTAAAACTAAAACTACACAGTGTGTGTTAACTGGAATTTAAATAAGCTTAAATAAATAAACCCAAATAAATAAATAAACAAACAAACAAACAAACAAATAAATAAATAGATTTGTGATCTAAATGAGCAATATGACTCTAAAGTCAGTAACATAAATTCATTTTATAAAAGTTTCATAATATTAATTATAGGGTTAGAAGTAGAAGTAACTAGAGCTCATTAACAATTTGTGAAAACAAGGACACCTGGGTGGCTCAGTTGTTTAAGTGTCTGCCTTCAGCTCAGGTCATGATCTCAGGGTCCTGGGATTGAGTCCCACATTAGGCTCCTTGTTCAGTGGGGAGGCCTGCCGCTCTCTCTGGTTGTGCTCTCTCTCTGAGAAATAAAATAAAAAAGCAATTTGTGAAAACAAACTACTAAGACTCTTGTTTTGTGTATGTGTGTGTGATGTTTTTCTCTTTAAATTACAAATCCATAGAACTGATTGTCATATTTAATAGAATTATCTGGACACTTTCATAAGTCTCCTTAAGATACCTCACTTAAAATCTCTATCACATTTCTTATATTTGGAAAATAAACTTTTTGAAAGATAAAATTGGTTGTAATCATTTTCACAGTTCTAACTAATGCAGTGCAATAGTTTTCAGAAATTCCTTTGCACTGTTAAACTTCTATGTATATAACTATACATACAGAATCAGTTCTTCCTAATTTTGGCTACAGCAGTGACTAGAATAAAAGTCTAAACAAGTAGATTCTATGCTTCTAATTTGCAAGAATATGCTCAACATATTCTATAGATAACTTCACATATATTATTAATTTATTTCATAATATTTTTATATTTATATTTTATTCTTTTTTGTACAACTTGATGACTTGATATACATACTTATTTAAGTGATTCCTGTAGTCAAGCTAATTACAATATCATCTCCTTGCATAGTTAACAATTTTGTGTGTTTATATGTGAGTATCAGTAGAGTATTATTAACTATAGTCAATAGGCTGTATATTAAATTTCTTGGTTTATTCATCCTACATAACTGCAACTTTGTATCCTTCAACAAACATTTGCTATTTCTCCCACCTGTCTGCCCCCTATGCACTCCTGTGATCATTGTTCTATTCTTTGCTTCTATGTATTCTACTCTTGAGATTCCATGTATAAGTGAAATGATGCAGTTTTGTTTTGTTTTTCTTTTTGTGTCTGGACTATTTTACTTAGCATAATGCCCTCTAGGTTTATATATGTTGCTTCAAATGACAGGATCACTTTTTATCTTTAAAGCTAATTAACATCCCATTGTATCTATGTATCTATTCATCTAGATAGGTACCTCTTTTAACATTTAACTCTGTTATGATACATAACCAGAAATACACAAGACAATTTATCAAAACAAAACAAAAGAGTTTAAAGTAAACCCAGTTAGACAAGCACTTTCTTAACATTTATAAATATTTTAAAGGTTAACTTCTAGATAATTATGACTAATAATAACATTAAAATAAAGATTCTCAAAGAGTTTCATGGATCAAAAATTTATACCATACAGAATGTACTTTCAAATTATGCTTAAAAATGTTTTGGGGATTCCTATAGTTTCAAAGTAAAAGTACCAGCATCAAGTATTTTTGAAACAGACAGCTATAGGATAATATAATTTATAACATATATCTGCAGAATTTTCAGCCTAAGAAACCATGGTATATAATAAAAGGTCATATAAAGCATACACACACACACACACACACACACACACACACACACACACACACACACACAGGAGTAACTGAAATGGAAAAAGGCAAAGCTGATGTATTTGAAATAGGGTTTGTGATTTGTATCTTACATTCACATTATACTCTTGACCCACTCTTCAGTAAGGATTGTACTTGCAGAAAACCAAGGAGAAGTGCCTGAAACCCACCAATCTCTCTTTGACAGATTGATATTAAGAAAATTCTGAGTAAGAGAGGGGAAAAGTATAAGCAAAACATTTTTGAAGGTAATAATAAATTCTATAATACTTCTGGAAAACACATTAAATTTTTTAGCTACTCTGCCTTTTTCTTTGCATTAAACAATTCTATATTGTAGTACTATGAAACAGTACTATTTTGCAGACCTTCTAATATAACTTCGATATTTTTTATTATAATGAGAGATGTCATTTAAACACATTTGAAGAATAAAAGATCAGAGAGAAAAACAAAATGCTATCTTTTTGAGGAAAGGAGATATAAAACTGGCAAATGTTAGTATTTCATATAATAGAAGCTCAATAACTAAAAAACTCTGAAAATGCAATCGATAAAAATTCATTTTATAACAACTTAAAATATGTAAGGTAGATAAAAATCCAACTATATTTTATAGATTTTGCCTAAATTAACAATGTAAATAAGTTGTTAGAACATTGAGAGGTAGGGCGCCTGGGTGGCTCAGTGGGTTAAAACCTCTGCCTTTGGCTCAGGTCATGATCTCAGGGTCCTGGAATGGAGGCTTGTGTTGGGTACTGTGCTCAGCAGGGAGCCTGCTTCCTCCTCTCTCTCTGCCTGCCTCTCTGCCTACCTGTGATCTCTCTCTCTGTGTCAAATAAATAAATAAAGTCTTTTTTTTTTTTTTAAAGAACATTGAGAGGTAAATATCATTTTGCTTGTAAATAATTTCAACTATCTTTTCAAAACATTAATTGAAAAACAATTATTTAATAAGACCAGTGTAAACTATGTTATATCTAAATGGAGCTAAATTTAATCATCTATGTGGATCATTAAAATATTATTATAAAAATATAAAACACTAAAGGGCATTTTAGTTTAACTTTTATCATGTGCTTTTCTACTACTGATGTTACTCTTTCCTTGCCTGTAACTAAAAAGCGAGAAGCTACTAAATTGATGAGTACATAAAATTCTAGGAATTAACATCTTTCACCCTTTATGCTACAAGAACATGTGAAATGTTCAATTTCTAATTCTTAACATTTTCTAAACTTGTATTCCTATTGAGAATTTAAATTTTTAAAGTAAAAAGCATTTAAATTTACATATGTCTTATGAATAAACTGTATGTTGTCTTTATAGTAACATAATCAGTATGACTCAAAATGTGTCTTTTAGAAGAAATGATGAGACATTTTGATACAGAGTATGTCAGAGTAGAATTTTAAGAAAGACATACATTTTCCATTTATATTGATTTCTTTAAAATCTTCTAATGTCTGGATATAAAGTTTAAGTGTGAACTTTATAAATTATTGCTAAATGTCTCATTTTGTGATTCAAAGCAATGCTGCTGATAGTTCCTAAGTAAGATTATCTATTCTCTTTTGCCACAAGACAGCAATTTATATTTTATTAGATCTAAGTTTTATTAAAATTGATTCTACTGCTTCTTCAATTCACTAAAAGGCAATTCCTTTGTCTCAATTAACATATAGAAGTGAGATGTGGAATATTTAAGTGACCTGTTCAAGGACATATGCAACTCAGGGAGGGAAAATTAGAATTCTATTTGCTTAAATTTTTTTTCAAAGATTTTATTTATTTATTTGACAGATAGAGAGAGATCACAAGTAGGCAGAGAGGCAGGCAGACAGAGTGGAGGAAACAGATTCCTTGCTGAGCAGAGAGCCTGACACGGGCCTCAATCCCAGGACCCTGAGATCATGACCTGAGCTGAAGGCAGAGGCTTACTCCACTGAGCCACCCAGGCACCCTCTTTGCTTAATTTTTAAAGTTTGTTGCTGTCTTGAACTACTCATAATTTAGTAACTTCTTCAAACATAAATTCTTACTTTGATATAGATAACTTGTTTGGAGAATTCTGAATGCTCTGATAAGGTTTCCATTGCTTTTAATTGTCCTTACAGTTTTAGGAAACAGTAGTTATATTTAATTATAAATAATTACTACACAACATGGAGAAATTTTTAAATTACACTAAAATCTTTAAAACTATGTCTTTAAACATTAATTTTTCTGTGTTTTGATATGACTGCTAAATTAACTTAATTAATTCTATAATTACTTTATGCCTCAAAAGCTTTTTTTTTAAATCTGGTAAATACAAATTTATAGAAATGTAGACTGAAAGGAAATTATAGTATCTCCTCAAATTTTAACAACAATTCTATTTATTAAATGTATTCAATGTTCTCTTTTGCCTAAAAATTTATCTAGAGTAAATTTCTATGTGTTTGGATCCTTCATTTTATTTTAATCTCATATTTTTGCAATGCCAGTTTAAAATCAAATTTTAAAAGTATATATTATGCTGTAAAATAACAGCAATAATAATATTGAGATTTAGAAACACACACAAGGGACACCTGTGTGGCACAGTCAGTTAAGCATCTGACTCTTGGTTTCAGCCTTGGTCCTGATCTCAGGGTCACATGTTCAAGCACCTTGTTGGGCTCCATGCTGAGCATAGAGTCTGCCTGAGATTCTCTCTCCCTTTCCCTCTGCCCCTCCTCCTCTTGCGCTCTCTCAGTCTCTCTAAAAGTAAATAGGTAAATCTTTAAAAGCATTAACATGCACACATGTTTAATTAATATGCTTCAGCCTAAAATAAAACAAGCAGACTCATGATTTCAGTTTTCCATTAAAAAATAACTATATACAGCTTAGCTATGTTTTATTTTTCTATACTATCTTTCAACTGCTAAACTGGGGTGTGATTAAAGTAAAACCAACTGCTTAGTTTATGCTGTTTTAATTGTATGTACCTCAGAGGGTGTTTTTCAAGATATAAAGTTTTTTTCTTAATGCTCGCATTCTTACAATTTTTTAAAAATTATTGCTGTTAACACAACAGCTCCAAAACTCTGAAACTTATTGTAATATTTCATTTCTTAAAGAATACTATTTGTCCTAGATGCACACAGGGCATTCTTACTCAATATTTAAGACAACTCCCCTTTTTAAAAAACCTTTCCAGAATCATTAGTTATAATAGGACAAAATCAAAATATTCTACTTGTATCATTAAAAGAAGACAAAAAATCTCTATTGACTAAGAATTCTTGTTTAAAGGGTGGAAAATTCAAAGATTAAAACCAAATCTTTGACTATTTTTGCTATTTCCTGAGCTTTTACAATTATTTTCATATAAAATATTCTTAAATTTGAATGTAAGTTCAAAATTTTAAAGATACTATTGTATAGCTTTAAGAAACCCATTACTGAAAGTTTCTTACTATTGAAGGAAAATATCATCTGGGTGATTTATATCATATTCTCATTTCTCTTGCGCTTATATTTATGTTTTAATTTAAAATATTATGACAACCTAACATATAAGATATGAGTATAGAGAATTTCATAATAATAATTATATGTTTACTAGGAACTTTAAAAATATAAAAGCCAAAAAGAGGTTATTCAAGCCAGGTTATTTTATGCATAATGTGTTAAAGGGACATTTGGGGAGATTCACTATTCTGAAATGATAGATGTTATAGTCTTCAAGACTGGTTATAAATGCACCCAGGAATTTGTTCACTCAAGAAGCCCACAGACATTTCTTTTGACCTCTCTGGACACTGATGCCATCCCCTGCACTTGGGCTGTATTCTGGGAGATGGTCATGGTCCCCTGACTTGAGGAATGACCATGTGCAGTGTTTGGGGAATGAATCTTCACTACTTTTCACATCCCCCTCTATCCCTGACATACAACAGACATGGAGGATAGCCTGTAGAGGAGCTCAATTTATCTTTGAATGGATTATTGACTTAAAATGCATTCTTGAGTTAACTTTAATTTGTGCAAGATGCCAGGCAAAGAAGGGAAGACAAAGTTATTATGTTACAGCTTTATGCAGTGGGCTGTCTAGTGAAGGAAGTAAATAGATTCTTTCCCCTTTTATAATGGAAGGTAAAGTGGTGTTTTGGCTACCTATTGCCATGTAATAAGCTGTGCCAGACTTATTTAAAAAACAGTGTATGGTTTTCCTATGGTTCTTCAACTAGGCTGAGCTCATCCCAGGTAGTTCTTCTATTCCACCTGGTGTCTGCTGAGACTGATATGTGTAAGAGGGCTGCTTCTCTCTAGCATTTCAGCTGGAATGACTGAAACAGTGGGGGTAACTCAGGACCCCAAGAAATAGTGTCCCAAGTAGACAAGCCCCAGGGTGTTGGGGTTAATGGAGAGCATGAAATCAGCCATAACACCTGGCTTTCTAAAATGTAATACAGAGGCCACCAGGGGCAAAGGAATGTTTCAGAGAAGGGCATAGGCCTTTGGAATGCCAAGATCTGTGTGACCAGTCTGCCTTTGGAATGCCGCATGAGTTGCCTTCCAAAACTTTCTTCACTCAAACAGCCACCCTATGATCTAAGAGATGTATGCATTATTCCTTAGGCTATGTTTAGTAGAACATGCATATTAGCATATCATATCTTTCCCATAAACAGATCCTCCTAGTTCCAATAAGGCTCCTTGTCACATGTCACATGCTTGAGAAACAGTGATGATTTGTGATTATCCTGAAGGACCAATAAAAGTGGGAACAAAGAAGAGCAAAGGATCTTGGCCTCTGTGTGATGACTGCCTTGCCTTCTCCTCTCATTCACAGCAAACTTTGGAGTAATCTTTCATCTATCCATACGGGGATTGCTGGCCATTTCTAGCATTAGGGTCCAAGTTCTGATCAAGTCCCTGTTTTCATGTTTCTTTTGGCCAAAACAATTGACATGGCCAAACCCAGAGTTAATATGTGAGAGACTACAAAAGAGCATGAATATTGGATTTTATATTTCACTGGAGACCATCCATGTATCAGTCTACCACAACTAGGAGAAGCACTGCATACTGGAATAAATAAACTGCCATAGCTTACCAAGAGGAAGCTCTATTCATTCTGCTAGAAAGGTGTCATAAAAAAATTTCATTCACTCGTTTAATAAATATTTTTGAGAAGGTGCTAGGGATTCAGTATGGACAAAATAGATGAGACTTCTTTTGTGGGGTATCAAATAATATACAAATTATACAATTTCAGATAATGATAAATGCTATAAGGAAAATAAAATAGCATTATAAAATAGAGTGACTAGGAGTTAGGGGATGGCTATTTTAGCTAAGGCAGTCAGGAGAGCCCTTCCTTGCAGGGAGTAGCTTAGTCAAGACCTAAATATGAGAATTTACTGGCCATGTGGAGATCCAGGGAAAAATGTTCTAGGAAGAGGGAACAAAGACAAAGGAAGGAGGCAGGTATGTGCTCTGACTAAGATTCAGTTTGAGTGTTTTAAGGATAGAAAGAAGGCTAGAGTGCCTAAAGTATAAGAAAAAATGTGACAGACATAAGGTAAGATCAGGAGAAGTGGGCAGGGGTCTTGTAGGACTTTTGAAGTATTGAATGTTAGAAGCTGTGGCTTGTCAGTTCCTTTCCTGTAAGTTTGCCCCTTTCATGCTCTCCTCTGCATTTCCTAAACCATTATTGAAAGGAATTGGCTGATGTAATTAAGGAGGCTGCCAAGTCCAAAGTCTGCTGTGAAGGCTGGCAGATGTGACACCCAGGAGAGCCAATGGCACAGGTGAAATTGAAAGCAGTTTGGTGGAGGATAGTCTCTTCTGTTTTGAGACGACTGGTCTTTTTTATTCTATTTAGGCCTTCAATTTACTGGATAAGCCCCATTAATATTATGGGAAGACTTCTGCTTTACACTATACTTACTAATTTAGATAATTTCATCTAAAAATACTCTCCAACTTGACATATAAAATTAACCATGGCAGATGGTTGGTAAAAAAGTTGGCTGAACTTTTGTTAAAAGTCAGTATCAATGTGTTTACTTGCAAATGACTTTTAAATACATAAAGGGAAACAAGAAATATTCACTTTGAAGAAATCTCAAAGAAACCACCCTACACAAATAAGCAGAGTTAGCCTAACCAATATAATGCATAATTCTTACAACAGGACATGCTTAAAAAATAAACCCTTTAGATTATTACTCCTGATAATAAATACCCTAGACTAAATCACAGGAAAACAATCAGACAAACTCAATCATCCTTATTCTTAATGACACTGTCATGAAAAATAAAGGCTGAAAAATATTCCCAGATGAAGGGAGATTAAAGAGTGTTATAATTAAATGTATTGAAAGTTCCTAAATTTAAGAATGGATGAGAAAATACAAATGCCATAGAGGATATTTGGCAAAGACAAAAAGTCATAATACCTGCAATTTATTTAACAAAGCAGCTAGCAAAATGGTAATATTGACACTTGAAGAGTAAAGATAAAGCAAGAAAAAATATTTAAATTTGTTAAATTTAAGTAAGGAATGTATATGTGATCAACTGTAGGGTTTGACCAAGATGGCTTCAATGTGCTCAACTGGCCAAACTTTAGATGGCTTGCTTCTTGTCTCTAGTCCCCTGCCTACTAGTAATTGTAAATTTTTATTTGGCTTTTTGAGGTATAAATCCTTTTTTAAAGACCTATTGCATGGAGCACTGGGTGTGGGGTATGGACAATGAATCTTGGAACACTGAAAAAATAAAATAAATTTAAAGTAAAAAAAAAATAAAAAACCTCTTGTCAATTTTATGACCTACGAAGTGTTTCTCAAGGACTTGCACACTAACCCTTTGAACTGTAATCATCAAAGGAGATAGAGCCACTCTCTTCCATCCAGTTTCTGCAGGAGGGTAGGAACCCAACTTAGGTGGGTCCTGTAAGATGATTTTTTCCTTTCAAGCGATAGGAGCAAAAAAGAGAGAGCGAGAGAGAGCGAGAGAAAGAGAGAGAGAGACAGGCGTAAATGTACTTTTCCTTTGAGCAGGTCACTTAACAAACCCAAACACAGTTGGTCTATGATACCCATTCCACCACCCCAGATCCTCAACATTCCACAACTTTTTTTGAGAAAATCTGACTTTCAAGTCAATCCTGGTCTCACTCCCCCATTTCCACAGCCTTGAATAAAGTCTTCAACCATTTTCAGCTTTGTCAGGTGCAATTTTTGCTTTAACAGGTAGAAATCATTCAAAATTAGTTTAAAGTAAAGGAATAGGTATTTTATTAATAGTGCTAGGCAGACTGTGTTAATGTTACCCTGATTTTTCCAGGAAAGCATATTACTTAATGTGAAATCACTTGCTGTGTTCTGTGATTATAATGGGAAAAATTTGTTTATGTCTCTTCATTCCTTATTTTTGATAGTTCTCATAGCACCAGCATCCTAATGCATGTAGCAAAACAAAGCAAAATGAATCAAACCAATCCAACACAAAACAAACAAAAAACAATTTGACAAGTGCTCTATGTTCACTTCAAAACAACTCTAAAAAAACAACCACTTATCTCCACAGTCAGGAAGTTGCTGACTGTGTTAGAGGTTATAAGTAGGTTATAAGTTGCTTTTATTTTTATATTCTTTCAGTTTGTTTTGAAGCCCTATTTTTCCATGTAATCTATCCTCATGGACTTGAAAATGCTTTTGATTTTGAACTATTGGCTTTAAACTGTCAGGTGACTTTTTTTGAATTGGATTTGTGTCTAGAATAAGAAATTACAAACTTGATGTTTGCTTTCACTCATTATCATCAATTAAGATGACTGTTTTAATTTTGGTCTGTCATTCTGTCTGTCAGCCTGAACCATGAAATTAAATGGGAATCCTCTCTCTTTTTCCTCTCAGAAAGTATAGAAAAAAAAATTAAGAGGAAGAATGTTTTATATTTTAGCAATGAATATTAAAATATGAACATCCACAGCATACATACTCTGTTTTATCTCAGCAACCAGTGCTAGGAATAAAAATTTCAAAGAATTCTTAAGTTCTGTTCCTAGGTCAGGGATTCTGTGATAACAGTGCCCCATCAGGGGCACTATTGTACCACTAATGTACCTGTCAATCATTACCAGCTCTAAACAATCATAACCCTTTCCACAAAAATTGAAGTGTTACCAAGTACCCAAAAGCAGTTCAGCTATTCAGTTGGCTTCTTCATTATTCTCTTTCCATATTTCCACTTCTTTTGTTTTTTCTCCTTATCCTCATTTTGGGTTTCACCTTTACCTGGAGCCCTGACCTTGGCTTCCCTATATTTCATGATACAATTAACATTAAAATAAATGGCCCCAAATTAATCTGACACAAAATTTTGGATGTGACCAAATCTATAATCACCATCTGAGAAGTTAATACTTCTGATAAAATGTTCAAAGAGTTTTCTTAAAAATTTTAACGCTATTGTAACTTTAGTATACAAGTTAAAAATAAATATTTTATTTCCCATAAAATTTATTTCACAGGGTTAAATTGCAATAGTGACCTGTTAAAGGTCATTTCTAATAAAGGAAAATTATAATGACTTTTAATGTGTATTTATAGATAAAATATTTGAAAAAATTATATTATGATGCAAACACCTTATTTTATTGTGAATTCTATTTCAATTATGTTTTTCATGTTTTTTAAAGAATATATACTTATAAATGAGTGTGTATGAATTCATTTATAAGATGCATTTATTTCCAATTTCCCCTACTTTCTTCTTTCTAAAGCATACTTAGAATTTTCAGATTCAGAAACTTTAAAACTCAATTCTCTGAGAATCATCCTTTTCAACTCCTATATTAAGAAAGTAAAAATTGGCTATGAAAAGACAGAAATTTCAAATATGGAGAAGAGAAGTGTTTAATTTTAGAAGATTCATTCAATCTGGGTTCAGGGAAGATCACAGAAATCATAAAAGACAAATAGATTGGATTTTCAGTTGAAAAGTGGGGTTCCGGAGCAACTAAGGTTTTTAAGAACAGATGAAAAGTGAAGGGAAGTGAGGACAGTTTAATAATTAGAATTTGTGTGCCTTCCATAGTTTTGGAGATATATAGGATAGAACTGGATTTCTTTTGAAATTAGTGCATGGGAGATAATCTTTCCCACAGTTGTAAATATTTGATTCATATAGATGTAGATATCTATATTTGATGGGAGAATGGATTTGCTACTTTAATTTTTTACTTCTTAATACATAAAAGATTCAATCTGGCAAACTAATAAATGATTCCTTTCAGAGTATAAACAAACTAATACCTTTACAGAAGAACCACTGTTATGAGCTGTGCTATTTTATGATGGATTTAGGGCAAATAAAGAAAAAATGATCCATCCAGTCTGATTGGAGGACATTACTGATAGTGAAAGAGAGAAGCGAGAGGAACCAATCTGATCCTCAGACAGATTTTAAAAATAAACAACACATTTCAGAGGAAAAAAGGCAAATTAACACAGAAATAGGGAGTTTGAAAACTTCACATTTGTTTTTCCTTTCCAAGTTGCCTTTTCATTGGTTTGTTTGCATTCTACTCTATGTGCTTGTGTGTGTATGTAATATATACATATATATTTCTATTTATAGATTTATAACACACATATTTGCATATTATATGTAAATATAATATACTTATATTTATTCATAGATATTTAAAGCATAACATAATATATTATGAATATATTTATGCACATATAATTCTAGAATTTATATCATAAATCATTAGTAATCTGTCAAAAATGCATATACATATAATATTTGTGTGAAATCTAGAATTAGCTTCAAAATTTCTACAAAATAAATGTCTGCTGGGATATTAATTGGGATTGCGTTATAGGTATATATAGCACACTTTTAACAATACACATTTTAATAGTATTGAGCATTGTAAGCCAGGAACATCCTGAGATTTATTAGGATTTATTTAGGATTTAGTTTTTTTGTAAAATATTCTGTTGTTTTCAGTGCGCCATTGAGTGTGTGAATATTTTGTTGTCTTCAGTGTGCACATCTTTTTTTAAAGATTTTATATTATTCGTTTGACAGAGAGAGAGATTGAGAGAGAGAGAGAGAGCGCACAAGCGGTGGAGTGGTAGGCAGAGGGAAAGGGAGAAGCAGGTTCCTCAGTGAGGAAAAAACGAACCTGACTCAGGGCTCGATCCCAAAACGTTGAGATCATGATCTGAGCTGAAGGTAGCTGCTTAACTGACTGAACCACCCAGGTGCCCTTTAGGGTGCCGTTTTACAACAAATTTATTATTATGTATTTTATAATAATAAGATTATAAATGCATTTTTCAAATTCTGGTTGTTAATTGCTAATATATGGATATATAATTTATTCCTTGCATTCCTTTAGTTGTGACATATATAGGTATTTCTTTATATTTAAAGTGACTTCCTTATAGAAAACATGTAAATAAACCTTCCAATATGCTTGTGACAATCTCTTCCTTTTCCCTGGTACAGTTCTTTATTATTTTTTTAAATAATAATATTTACTCTAACATCTTTGATATGCTATTTCTTAAATTTAAAGCTTTCTTGGTCATGTGATTATTGGTAATTTGCCAAAAAACATATTTAGTGCTATATTCTGCTGGGACAGCTGCGCAGATTCATATATAAGCATATTATTCAAGAAATTTTTGTGAACATAATTTTCTTAAAGACAGTCTGCAAAAAATATTTTAATTTTATGAAATTTGCATTTAACATAAAGACTTCTTGACAAAGCCTCAAAGCCTTAACTCAGATTAAGTGCCATGATGATTAGAAATATATTTGATATAATTTTAATAAAGTTATCAAGCTGTGATAAAAATTATTAAAAATGTTCCACCATTATTCCTTTTTGAGGTAATTTATACTTGCTGTTTATACAGTAGACTTTGTCTTATTTAAAATGGAATGCATTATAGTACCCCCCAAAATTTTCCTTTAATGAGTCTGGAGGAGAGTCTAATTTTAAAGTTAGGTTTCTTTCTGTGTCAAAAAATGACTAATGAATCCTTAACTTTCAACCAGTTTACAAAAGCCTATTATTTTAAGTCGATTTGTTAGAACTTCTGTTCAATGTTAACTTCATATTATGCAATGAGCTTTTTAATTTGAAATAGTGAGACTATAAAGTACATCATTAGTCTTAAGTGAAAGTGAGGTGTGGGAGGAGTTAAGATGGTGGAGTAGTAGGGGGACCCTGAGCTTGTCTCATGTCTTGAACACAGCTAGATCAGCATCAAATCAGTTTGAACAACTAAGAAATTAATCAGAGGATTAAGAAAACAATCTTCATAATTGGGGGGAGAAAATGAGGGAGATCTGATGTTCAGAGCTGTGAGTTGGGGAAGAAAAAAGCCATGGTGCCAATAAGGGTAGGGGGTCTTTTTTGCAGAGTACAGATAAAGTCAGGGAGAGAGGGAGAAAGGAAAGAGACCAGCACATAGGGTTCACATAACATACTGGGATGAGGGGATCCCTTGGGTCACATGCAGAGAGATTGCTCCCCTTCCTGGAGTACATTTGGAAGAGGGTATCTTGCCTCTCAAAGGACAAAAGGGCCACTAGGAACCATTAGCTGGTCAACAGCAGAGGACAGAGGTTATCTGGTTGTAGATTTTCATTATGTGCCACAATAGACTCCAGCTACCCAGCACACTGTGTAACTCTTTCTGTGGGACCTGTGGGATGCCAGGTACATGGCCAGGCTTTCTTCCAGGGGAGAGGAGTGGGTCCACACCTTCCCAGGCATTTAAGATCTGAAGTATTAAATCCCAGCCACTAGCCAGAGATAAAACAGAAATCAATGGCTTGAGGCATGCCAACAGCCCAGGAACAGCCAAGATCTGATGAAAGTCTGGGACATAGAACAGGATATTGGTCACTTCTCTGTCAGGGCCTCCTGAACATTCACAGGTGCAAGTTCCCCTCTTGCTGCAGGGCCAGGTGATTTCATCTTCCACCCCCAACCCTCACCTGCTCAAACTTTGCTGTGAAAGAGAGGAGACAGCAAGAGGGTCAATGGTGTCAATGCTCAGAGATGAAGATCCTTTGCTCTTCTTTGCTCCTGCTTTTATTGGTTCTTCAGGATAATTACAAATCCTTGTCACTGTTTCTCAAGCGCAGGATGTGTGACAAGGGGTCTTACTGAAACTAGGAGGATCTGCTTATGGGAAACATATGATATGCTAATCTGCATGTTCTAGAAGTTCTGCTAAACATAACCTAAGGGAGAATGCATACATCTCTTAGATCACAGGGTGGCTGTTTGGGCTAAGAAAGCTTCCGGTAAGGCAACTCCCCATCACATTCCAATGGCAGAGTGGTCGCCCAGGCTTCGGCATTCCAAAGGCCTAGGCCATCTCTGAAACCTTCCTTCACCCTCAGCAGCAGCCTCTGTGGTACATTTTAGTAAGCCAGGTATTATAGCTAATTTCATGTTCTACATTAGTCTCAACATATTGCACAGGGTGCTGGCAGTGGCATCTTCACAAGGGCAGGTTGACAGTGAGCCAGCACAGTGGGCCTCTCCTCACATGATCAACATAAACACCCCACATATACCAAGTCTACTGAATATAGAGCGCTCCAAAGCATCAGCTTCAGTTCTGGTGGAAATAGGACTAAGTTTTCTTCCTTTTTTCTTCTTTTTTTTTTCTTTTCTCTTTGGTATCATGCTTATAGTTTTTTGTTTGCTTCCTTGTCTCATTTTTTTGGATCAGGCTTTTTTTTTTTTTTTAATTTTTACTTTTTTCCTTCCTTTTTTCTTTTTCTTGGGAATCAGGCCTATAGTTCTTCCTCTGTTTGTTTGCTTTTTTGTTCCTTTTCCTTTTCTCAGACCAGACTTTTTTTGTTATTGTTGTCTTTGTTATTGTTTTTTTCTTTCAGGCTTGTCTTAACAAGCAAATCAAAGAACACCTAGTTAAAGGTCCAAAGACTCCCACTGCTAGCAAGTGGAGGATTGACTTGTGAGAGAGCAGCCAAAACACAATAGCAGAGTGGACATAACATACACAATAAATACTTTCTGAAGTGCCAGACCTGAAAAATATATTATCCCTTCTTAATATAGTATTACTCTCATGAACAAGAAACATAACAAGTCTCATAATACACAACACAGAGAAACATAGACAAAATGACAGAATGGAGAAATTCTTCCCAAAAGAAAGATCAAGAGGAACTCATAGCCAGGCATTTGCCCAAAAGAAATATAAACAATATATCTGAACAAGAATTAAAAAAAAAAAAAAAAAAAAAAAAAAAAAAAAAAAAAAAAAAAAAAAAAAACAGTCACGGGAATACTAGCTGGATTTGAAAGATAATCCTTAACTGCAGAGATAAAAGACCTAAAAACTAGTCAGACCAAAATTAAAAGCTGCTATAACTGAAATGCAAAACTGACTGGATGTAATCCCAAAGATGGAGAAGCAGAGGATCAAATAAGTGAAATTATGGAAAATAATGAGCTGAAGAGGGAAGGAAAGCTATTAGGTCATGAATACAGACTTAAGGAACACACTGATTCCACAAAGTGCTACAAAGTGCAATAATATTCTTATCATATGAGTGTCAGAGGAAGAGGAGAGGGAAAGGGGGACAGAAGGTTTATTTGAACAAATGATAACCAAGAACTTCCCTAATCTGGAGAAGGAAACAGACATTCAAGTCCAAGACATGCAAAGAACACCCCTCAAAGTGCAAAAAAAGCCAGTCCACACAAAGACATAGCATAGTGAAACTTGCAAAATACAAAGATAAAGAGAGAATTCTGAAAAAGGCTATGAAAGAAGGTTCTTAACCTACAAGGGTGGACATTTAGGATAACAGCAGATCTATCCAAAGAAACTTGGTAGGCCGGAAAAAAAGTGGCATGATATATTGAATGTCCTAAATGGGGAAAATATGCAGCCAAGAATACTTTATTCAGCAAAGCTGTCATTCAGAATAGAAGGAGAGATAAAGAGTTTCAAACACAAGCAAAAACTAAAGTAGGTTCTGAACACTAAACTAGCTCTGCAAGAAATAATAAAGGGGACCCTTTAGCAGGAAAAAAGAGATCAAAAGCAACAAAGACTAGAAAGGAACAGAGACAATTTACAGGACCTGCAAATTTACAAGTAATGCGATGACACTAAATTCATACCTGTCAATAATTACTCTGAATGTAAATGGACTTAGTGCTCTAATCAAAAGATGTAAGGTACAGAATGAATTAAAAAATAATATCCTTTGATATATTGCTTACAAGAAACTCATTTTAGACCCAAAGACACCTCCAGATTGAAAGTGAGGTGTGGAGAGCCATTTATTATGCTAATAGATAACAAAAGAAAGCTGGAGTAGCCATACTTATCTCATAAAAACTAGATTTTAAATAAAAATATAATAAGAGATGAAGAAGAGCACTATATCTTAATAAAGGGGTCTATGCAACATCAGGATCTAACAACTAAGTATTTATGCCAACTTGGGACCAACCAAACATATAAGTCCATAGTAACAAACTTAAAGAAACTCACTGATAATAATACAAAAATAGGAGGGGACTTTAACACCTCACTCACAACAATGGAGAGATCATCTAAGCAGATCAACAAGAAAACAATGGCTTTGAATGACATGCTGGACTAGATGAACTTAATAGGCACATACAGAACATTTCAAAGCAGAATTATACACATTTTTTTCAAGTGCACATGGAATGTTCTCCAGAATAGACCACGTACTGGGTCATAAATTAGGCCTCAACCAATACAAAAATATCTAGATAATATCATGCATGTTTTCAAATCATATTTCTATAAAACCAGAAGTCAAGAACAAGAAAAAAAATTTAGAAAGACTACAAATACATGGAGATTAAATAACACCCTACTAAGAAATGAATGGATTAACCAGGAAATTAAAGAAGAAATTTGAAAAATGAAAGCAAATTAAAATGAAAACACAACAGTCCAAAACATTTGGAACCAGGAAAGATGGTCGTAAGAGGGAAATATATAGCAATACAGGCCTTGTTCAAGAAGCAAGAAAATTTTAAAATACAAAAGCTAACCCTACACATAAAGAAGCCAGGAAAATAACAGCAAATAAAGCGCAAAACCAGCAGAAGAAGAGGAATATTAAGATTAGAGAGAAAGGGGAGCCTGGGTGGCTCAGTTGGTTAAGCGACTGCCTTTGGCTCAGGTCATGATCTTGGAGACCTGGGATCAAGCCCTACATTGGGCTCCCTGCTTCTCCCTCTCTAACTCCCTCTGCTTGTGTTTCCTTTCTAGCTGGGTTTCTCTCTGTCAAATAAATAAATAAATAAAATCTTTAAAAAAAGATTAGAGAGGAAATAAATGATATAGACTTAAAAAAAAAAACAACAACAACTAGGAGCTGGTTCTTTGAAAGAACTAACAAAATTAATAAACCCCTAGTCAGATTTATCAAAAAGAAAAGAAAAAGGACCCCCCTAAAATAAAATCATTAGTGAAAGAATAGAAATCACAACAAACACTGCAGAAATACAAACAATTACAAGAGAAAATTATGAGTAATTATATGCCAATAAATTGGGCAATCTAGAAAAAAATGGATAAATTCCTAGAAACACATAAACTACCAAAACTGAAACAAGAAGTGACAGAAAATTGAACACATGCATAACCAGCAAAGAAATTGAATCAGTAATCAAAAGTCTTCCTACAAACAGAACTCCAGGGCTAGATGGTTTCCCAGGGGAATTCTACTGGCCAATTAAAGAATTAACACCTATTCTTCTGAAACTATTCAACAAAATAGAAATAGTAGGGAAACTTCCAAACTCATTCTACTAAGTCAGTATTACCTCTATCCCCAAAGACCCCACTGAAAAAGACAATTAAAGATCAACATCCCATGGACATCCAATGGACATGGATGTAAAAATTTATCAATACTATACTAGCAAATGTTATCCAGTGGTATATTAAAAAGATTATTTACCACAATCAAGTGGGATTTATTCCAGGGCTGCAAGGGTGGTTCCATATCTGCAAATCAGTCAACATGATACACCGCATTAATAAAAGAGAGAAGAACCATATGATCCTCTCAATAGATGCAGAAAAAGCATTTGACAAAATACATCATCCTTTTTTGATAAAAACCCTTAAGAAAGTAGAGATAAAAGGGACATACCTCAATATCTTAGAGGCCATATATCAAAGAACCACAGCTAACAGCATTCTCAACAGGGGAAAGAGAGCTTTTCCCCTAAGGTCAGGAAAACCACAGGGATATCCAGTCTCACCACTGCAGTTCAACATAGTACTGGAAGTCCTAGCCTCAGAAGTCAGACAACAGAAAGAAATCAAAGGCATTCAAATCCACAAGGAAGAAGTTAAACTTTCACTCTCCAAAGATAATGAAATAGTCTATGTAGAAAACCCAGAAGACTCCACCAAAAAATAGCTAAAATTAATACATAAATTCAGCAATGTTCAAGGGTATAAAATCAATGTACAATAATCTGTTCCATTTCTATAGACCAATAATGAAGCAACAAAAAAGAAATCAAAGAATTGGTCTCATTTACAGTTGCACCAAAAAACACAAGATATGTAAGAATAAATCTAACAAAAAGAGGTAAAAGATCTGTACATGGAAATGTACAGATGGTCCTAAGAGGGAAGTATATAGCAATACAGGCCTTGTTCAAGAAGGAAAACTATAGTGGAAAACTATAGAATACTTATGAAAGAAATTGAAGAAGACACAATGAAATGGAAAAATATTTTATTCTCTTGGATTGGAAGAAAAACTATTGTTAAAATGCCTGTACTACTCAAAGCAATCTACACATTCAATGCAATCCTGATCAAAATGATACCAACATTTTTTACATAGCTGAAACAAACAATTCTAAAATTTGTGGAGAAACAGAAAGGATCCAAAATAGCCAAAGACTGTTTAAAATGAAAAGCAAAGCGGGAAGCATCACAATCCCAGGCTTGACACTGTATCACAAAGCTGTAATTATCAAGTAAGTATGGTACTGGCACAAAAACAGACACATAGACCAATGACATATTGCAAATGACATATTGGATAAAGGGATAGTATCCAAGAATCTACAAAGGACTAATCAAAATCAATACCTTAAAAATAACTAATCCAGTTAAGAAATGGTCAAACAACATCAACAGATATTTCTCCAAAGAAGACATATGAATGGTTAACAGGCACATAAAAACAATACTCAACATTACTCATCATCAGGGAAATGCAAATCAAAACCACAATGTGATATCACCTCACACCGATCAAAATGGTTAAAATTAACAACTCAGGAAACAATAGATGTTGGCGAGGATGTGGAGAAAGGGGAATCCTCTTGCAAGGTCTGTAGGAATGAAAAGTGGTACAGTCACTCTGGAAAACAGTATGGAGGTTCTTCAAAAAGTTAAAAATAGAATTATCTTCTGACCCAGAAATTGCATCATGTATTTATCTGCAGGATATAGCAATGCTGATTGAAAGGGCCCCATGCACTATCTACAGTAGCTAACTTAGGGAAAGAGCCCAAATGTTCATTGACTGATGAATGGATGAAGAAGATATATATATATATATACACAGTGGAATATTAGTGCAGTGATCAAAAAAAATGAAATCCTGTCATTTGCAATAACATGGATGGAACTAGAGTGTATTATGCTAAGCAAAATAAGTCAGAGAAAGAAAAATATCATATGATTTCACTCATATGTAGATTTGAGGGGAAATTCCATGTGTGAACATAGGGGAAAGGGAAAAAAAAAAAAAGAGGGAAGCAAGCCATAAGAGACTCTTAACAATAGAGAAAAAACTGAGGGTTGCTGGATGGGATGGTGTGGGCGATGAGCTAAATGGATAATGGGTGTTAAGAAGGTCATTTGTTGGGATGAGCACTGGGTGTTATACATAAGTGATAAATCACTAACTTGTACTCCTGAAGCCAATACTATACCAAATGCTAACTAACTTGAATTTAAATAAATAAAAAAAGAAAGTGAGGTAATATGCTTTTTGCCAATTTGGTATTAAATACTTCACATTATAAATTACATATATGTATTTAAATATCAAAATATAGCTTGATTGTCATCAAGATATAGGCAATAATAATACCTACATAGAAGGCTGTGGTGATCACTAAATGTGTTAATATACATAAAATATTTGGAATACTAATAGAGGGCTCGAAATCATCTATTATTACTATTATTATTACTATTGTCTTAATGAGATGTATGGAAGAAAAATAATTATAAAATACTTATAACTGTTTGATATTTTTACATCTTTTAGTCAATCTCAATAGGTACAATAGGTATTATTCTCAAGTCACAGAACAGGAAATGCTGTCAGAATCTTCCGTAAATAATAGGAATGGCAGGTGCTACTCTTATTTTTCCTATGCTGCCCTGTAGAATCTCAATATTAATAATTAGGTACTCTTTTCTCAGCCCAAGTATCTGTGTATAACCAAACCAAGAGATAATGATGTACTGGTAAAGATGTAACCCCCAGGTCCACCCCCCCATATAAATATATATATATAAATATATATATATTTACAAATTTTACTAATACAAATGATATACAGCATGCAATTTACAAATGATGATAAAATGAATAATATATTTTTGTATAATTCTGTAAAGCTAGTTGAATCTTATGAAATGCTTTCTTTGACTTGTGTGTGTGTGTGGGGGGGAACTCTTACATCTCTAGTTATCCAATGGTTTTATTAGTTGATATTTGTGTTTATGTTAGAGACAGTGACAGAAGTAAAAAGAAAGCATGTGTTAGAACTTTCTTCATTCTCTAGTGACATGAATGACATTTTTTTTACTGGATCAGATAATAGTCTGTGTGTATTAGAAGCTTACTTCTTCAGTTTTTGTGCCATTCACAATATAATGGTTACACTTTTCAATCTGCAGTATTATTACTTTCTTGGTTCACTAAACCAAGCAATTAATTAAGCTCTGAATTTTAGTCAATTTCCATGGTGTACATACACTAACCTTTGCTGATTTCAAGCTACCAACTTCACACTGCGTGTGAAGTAACATTTCAACCACAGATATTTAAGACTGGAGTGAAGTGAGATCACTGACATACTGCTTTTTCATATGCATCCAGATCCATGTCCGAATTTACCCAACTCAAATGGACTTTGACTACTGCCTATGGGATCCAAGACCCTAAACTTAGACTAACTTGTAGTGCATTTTGATCAGCTGGTAAGTATGTTATTTTAATTAATTAATTAATTAATTAATTAATTATATGCTTGTTTCTTTATTATTTTAAAGATTTATTTATTTATTTTAGAGGGTAGATTGGAGAGGCAGATGGAGAGAGAGAACGAGAATCTTTAAGCAGACTCCTTGCTGAGCACAGAGCGCTATGTGGGATTCTATCTCATGACCCTGAAATCAGGATCTGAATCGGAATGAAGACTTGCTCATTTAACTGACTGCACCATCCAGGCTCCCCCATTTAGTGAGTATTTTTAAAAATGAGTACTGCATTCTGAGCAATACCACTCAGAATTTGTCACCAAAAACATTTCAAAAAATACAGATATTCAGCTAAAGACTGAGAAACCTCACTTGTTTGAGGGCTCATGGGCTGGAATTGCCTTCAGAGTGTGCATTCACAGGCCAGCTTCTGGGTGTGGCGTCATAGCTGTGACAAACTGAGACATTCGGTTCTAACAAAGAGAGCCACATCCATCTGCTGTGAGGAAAGGAATTTTAGTTCCAGTAGCACTCTTGAGTTGTTACACTTGTCTTCCACAGGCCCCCTTACAGCCTGCAAGCATCTTAACTGCTATATCCAGACTTGGGCTATAGAGACTTTCTTCTTCATCTTCTTTTTTAAATACTAACCTTTATACTTTTATATTTTTTTTAATTTTATGATAAATAGGAAATATGAACTGATAGTTCCAACTTCAAAATGACTTAATTTTAGAAGTACATCAATTTGATGTTTCATGGAAAGTAGAAAATATTTTCAGAATTAAAAGTATTAAAAACTGTCATAACATTTCCCAAGCTTGTTTGCCTCAGTACATTTAAGCCAAAGCATTCTGGATTTTAATATTATAAGTAAATTTTGAGTTCTAGGAAGCCTAGTTTTGTTAAGATTCATTTATTAAAAAATCAATATTTTTCTTAAACTTACATTCTATGAAATAAAATTGCCATTACCTTTCCCTTGTATTTTTATTTTTTTAAGATTTTATTTATTTATTTGAGAGAAAGAAACACAGCTAGAGAGGGAACACAAGCAGGGAGAGTGAGAGGGAGAAGCAGGCTTCTGCTAAGCAGGGAGCCCGATGCAGGGCTCGATCCTGGGACTTCGGGATCATGACTTGAGCTGAAGGCAGACGCTTAATGATTGAGCCACCCAGGCGCCCCTCCCTTGGAGCTTTAACTGAGTCTATTTTTCTTTTGCTTGAATACAAACCCACTGTGTTTACCTAAAGATCAGCATCATATGCTTTAATTTATTTGATATAGATATTTTGAAGAATGTCCTTAAATTTGGACTTATCAATGTATATTCTCATAATCATATTCAGATGATGCCCACTTTCCACACAAACATGCAACAGACATTGACTCCTACCTTGCTCATCCCTATTCAGTGAATTTTGAGCTAAATTGTTAAGAGGGTAAGGAAGGAATGATGGAGAAAGAGAAAGAGGAAAGCTATAGGTTTTAATTGGCTCAGTAGGTAGATCTTTCCTGCACCAACTTCTTAACAAATCCAGGCTCAAAACAGTTAACTCTAGCTTGTACGATACATTACTTTTTAAGAAAGCTTTCTCTAACCCAATTTAATGTTGACTTTTAAGAAAACTTTGTATCACACTGATATCGAATAGATATTCGACCTCGATCATTATTGGAATTCTCTTTGCCTGTCTTTTCCAGACTTATCTAAAAATAGTATTCACATTTTTGTCATTAAACTCACACCGTCATTCACATATGTGATGGATTATCACCTTAAAATTAGTACAAAATGATAATAATCCTAATATAGAGTATGTCTAAGCATTGACCTTTCTAATCCTTAGTTTTGCGTCTTTGCTCCAGGTGGGAAAAGACTTTGTATGTAAACAGAACATCACTTTCTTTATGTGTTCCAGCTTGTGAATTTTGCTTGAAGTTATGTGCTTTAGATGCCATCAATTATTTTTATTTTTGTGTTTGCAGTAAAATAAGCTTTTAGCTATATTTAGCAGTACTCTCTAACACATCTCCTGCAAAGACAATATCTTCTCCTTGTACTCCCTGCAAGGGTCAAATGAACTGAAACTAAATTAAATTAGCAAGCAACATAGAACTTGTTTGCCCATATCAACCATATAATGCTTCCCTTTTGTCATAGGTCTTTTGGACTTCTATATTTTCCCTGCTTTTTGTAATAATACCTGCTTTTTATTATTTAGCAAAGAAAATTAAAAATTACAGAATTAATACTTGTTCTTCTTCCCCTTTTGGCTAATTTCAAGGAATTAAGTTTTCCACTAAAGGGCTAGTATATACATTTTCTCCCTCTAGCTCTGTTTTCGGGGGAACCAAGCATAAGATATAGAGGTTTAGTGACTAATTTACAAACTCTCTAAATGATAAGGAAAGATAGCTCAGAACTCCCTATCCCAGGATATTGGTGATTCTGTGTAGTATTAATATTTGAAATTAACCAGCTTACTATCCCCATCTTCACAACAATAATACTTAAATTCCACCTTACCCCCAAATGTCTCCTGATATCTTTGTGTGTCCATGGAGGAAAATCTCATACATATTCCATTTTCAGACTATTATATTCTTTAGCATTTGTGTTGAATTCCACAATACATCTCATTTCTTCTTCGGCTGATATTTTTTGAAAAGATTTATTTAAAAATCCTCAAGCAGGGGCACCTGGTGGCTCAGTTGTTAAGCCTCTGCCTTCAGCTCAGGTCCCGGGATAGATCCTGGCATCGGGCTGCCTGTTAGGCGGGAAGCTTGCTTCTCTGTCTCTCACTCCAGCTCCTTGTGTTCCCTCTCTGGCTGTGTTTCTCTCTGTCAAATAAATAAAATCTTAAAAAAAAATAAAAATAAAAAATCCTCAAGCAGACTCTTTGCTGAGCATGGAGCCTGACTCAGGGCCTCATTACAGAACACTTGAGATCATGACTTAAGCCAAAATCAAGAGCCAGATGCTCAACTGACTGAGCCACCCAGGTGGTCCTAGGCTGACAGTTTTGAGGAGGATTTGGTCTTCTGTCTCACCAGAATTCTTGGGCCTGTGCTTTTCTGCCATTGCTTTATTACTGATTCACTCTAATTCTGTTGCTGCACTAAATATTACTACCCTGTCTCAGGCATGCATATATGGGTACAGGGACCATTCCAAAAGTAACATTTTCTGTGACTTCAATCATGTAGCTAAAATTTCACTTCAAAAAAATGGTGTCTTCAACTGCCGCCTCTACACATAATTTTTTTTTCTACATTATTTCAAAAAGATTCAAGTGAGGTGGGATTTGGTTTACCTGAGAAAGATGACAAAGTCTAGGTCATCTGATATAGAAAGTAGAGAATTCATCTTTTCCTCATATAAAAGAGGTCTTGACGACATGTCCAAGAACAAGTAGATTCTTCTGTCCTGTCGTTCTGTCATCCGCATCTCCAACAATGCATTTTGCAGTCCACACAGTTCAAGATGACTCCCTGAATTTGAGCTATCACACCCACACACAAGCCACCAGGAGGAAAGCCTGATGAAGGCTGTGACAGTTTGAAGAATTGTTTAGCAAATGTTCATTTAACATCCCTTCTCATTTCGGGCAGATTATGCTGCCCACCACATTGATGTTAGGTTTGGCCATACAACTTGCTTTGGTCAATAGAATATTATTAAATTTAAAGGGTAGATACCAAGTGCCTTCTTTTCTATGGAACTGTATTTGTTTTCTATGTTAGTAACGGATATTTCTGGATAATGAGATTAAGGACGATTGTACTTTCTCACTTATATACTTTTTTTCTGTAATCACTACATTTTTTTACAGTACAAATATTTTTTATATTATTTAAAAGGTTATTAAGTGACGGATAAAACACAAACCAATTTTATCATCTGTTTATGGTAATCATAAAGCAATTAATGAAATTACTTTGCTAACATTAATAGCCAAATGGATTGAGACTTTAAAGCAGCTTTTTCTAATCTGTTATTGTTATTTAAACATTTTTAGATAAAATATAAAGCCCAATAGGATCAGTATAAATTATAGCGATTATAATTTTTAGTATCATTAAATTTGCTAAAGGCAAATTGGAAAGCCCATTTAAAATGCTGACTCTCTAAGTGTTAGTAAAGATATATTAATTAAGAATTTCCAGTTCTTGACCCATTAATGCTGTTCTTTATAAATACATTGGGAAATACTCATTTAATACTTGAGCAGTTTTATTGTCCTTCCTATCTCATTTCTCATTTCATGCCAAAGAGCTCTAATTTCTTCCTTGATTAAACTTTTGCAGTGATAATAATGAAAATTTATTTTAATTATAAAAAATCTTTATCCACAAGGATTTGATATCTTTCTTTCATGGGTTTTTATTGTCCTTCAAGTTCACACCATCACTTTGTTTCCATATCTTAGCTACATGTTATTTTATCTTTCCTAAAATGAGTATTAACAGCTTTTAGCTTATTTTTAACTTATTTAGTTAAGCTCATTTATTAATTTTCCTTTTCATTAAAATCAGGTATACAGTAATTCATTGATTAGTTCCTAATTGAGAAGTCTATATGGTGATGTACAGAATAAGAAATCCAAAGTGTATGGTTAAACAGAATAAGGATTTTTGAGTATTTCTCATTCTATACTTTAATAATATCATAAAATTATCTCTATATATCTTCATAGTCGTGTTTTCTTTTGCAGTATATTTTGTTTTGTGTCAAATGTTATAAAAGTAGATAAGCTTCTATGAGTCTGAACGGACACAAATATTCTCACATTATTTATTAGTACCCATCAAAACACAGACTGAACTAGGAAAAAAAATAATTTAGTTCTACAATTTCCTGGTTCTTTCACTTTTCTTTTATGTCCTCCCTCCAAGCCCCACTGTCAGACAGAGTTCTTCACCTTTTAATACAGGAATTAAGCGATAGTCACTTTAATACATATTTTGTCTTCCACTCTTCCTGCTTTTTTTCATAAGTTTTCCCCAGATCATCTATCTGTTTAGCTTTGTTGTTCAGTGCTCATTCTTTCTTCATTCTACACTGTCTTCTTGGGTGGTTCCCTTCCATAACTATGGCTTCCAATACTATACATAAATAACTCTACATTTATATGTCTAGTGCATGTCTCTTCTTTTTTAGACATACATATTGAATTCCTTTTTTGAAGTTCCTTTCCAATAGATGTGCCATAAAATCACCTTAACTCAAATGCAACTTTGTTCTCCTTTACCTCTCTTTCCTCAATGCCAGTAAATGGCACTACCATCCAAATATCATGTAGCTTTCTAGGGTTCTCTTTCAGACATCTATTTCCAATCTATAAAATCCTTTCAAATGTCCCTCCTAAAACTTTGCAGCCTATCCATTTTTTAAAATCAACACTTAACCCAAATAACTTATATGCATAAACATTCTCCTTCAATCCTCTATCCTCACTGCAGAAAGGGTTTTCTTATTCAAAGTTAAACATAATTATGATTCACTCCAGCTTTCAAAAACATTCTTTGCTTCCCAGACTTTGTGGACTAAGAGGCAACATTCTTGCCATGGCTCCAAAGGCTTTGGGAGGTTTTCCCTGAGCCATGCTGTACAGCTATTCTTCTACTATTCTTTACGTTCCAGACCCAGAGGGCTTTAAATCTATATTTCAACATACCACACACCCTCTAGCTTCAACTCCCTTGCTTAAGCTTTATATAGTTTTGTATTCATTCAAAAACTCTGAGCTCAAAAATCACTAACGTAGGGCACATGAAATATGCAAAGGCATTATCATCATAAAAGTACTGAAATTTTAAAGCTATGACATGATTTAATCATACTGATAATATCCATATCATACTGATAATGATAAGAACAACAGCTAACATTTATGGAACAGTGTCTATGTATCAGGCACTGCTTTATGTGCTTTACATGGATTATCCCACCAAACTTCATAAATACCCATAAGGTAATAAGTTACAAGTATCCTCATATTTTACAAACAAAAAAAAAGTGAAGCTTAGTGATAATAAGTAACTTGTCCGATGTCATACATTTAATAAGTGGTAAAGCAAGAGGCAAAATCGAGTAACTACACGACAGGGTGTGTGTCTCACTATCATGTAGCCTCAGAATCTCGATTCTATTTTAGCTTAAAAAGCAAGAAAGTTGGACACCTGGTGGCACAGCTGGTTAAGTGTGTGACTCTTGGATTCAGTTGGTGACCTCAAGGTTGTGAGATAGAGTCCCACATTGGGCTATGCGCTCAGCACAGAGTCTGTTTAAGACTTTCTCTCCCTCTACCCTTCCCTCAGTGCGCGCTCTCTCTCTCTCTCTCTCTCTCTCTCTCTCTCTCTCAAATGAATTAATAAAACTTTTTTAAAAAAGCAAGAAGGTATGATCTGTATCATATGTTAAACTAGTATAGAACTATTGACACTGGTGGAGCTAAAATGTACCATAAATATTTTATTTTTTAAGTCATCTCATACTTCTACATACAATCTGATTTTGATTAGTTAATCTTTCACAGTACAGATTTATTTATCATCATCTTTGTGTTCTGAAGTAATAAAAATCATGTCAACTTACATTAGAGGAAAGGCATTCCATTAGAATAATAGCATGCTTAGTTTTTCTTTAATATTCCTTGTTCCATAATGGAAAGAGATCACATTTTTTTCTTTAGGCTTATGTATCAGTTTCTGTTGCTGGTTAGCCTCTAACTTAAAAATTACTTAAATTTAACTGAAATGTTTTACTCAAGTAACATTTGGTAGTATGAATTTGGTTGTTTCTAGTATTCAAAATATGTAATGCTAATTGTAGTGTTATGGTAGGGCCAATAATATTCCTTAATCATCAAGGGGTATATTGATGGACTCCCATGCCACAGATATCATGCAATTAAAAAAGGTCACTGTTATTGAAATTTGGTTATTGATGAGAATGCACAAAGATGTTGGGCAGATAGGAAGAACCTAGATGTGCAGACTTCACCATGCCACATTGTTTTATTTTATATTCAATATCTGAAAAATATATAACACATAGACTCAGAGTTAAAGGTGAGACAGAGAGAGAAAGTTAGAGATAAAGATAGAAAGAGATAGCTGTAGATATGCGTATTTTAAAACCTGTAACGCAGTTTGTCATACACACATATGCCTATATGTGGATGCCAATTCTATTAAGCTTTTAGACTTAATAAAATATTGTGTATATCTTCACTTATTTTTGTACTTTTCATTGGTTTTCCCATTACAACTATGGCTCAATGGGACACTTCATATATATCAATATATCTTTTTTAATCCATTTTTATATATGATGTAACCACTGATCCAATACTGTCTCTCTATAACCTACAGAACAATACATCAGCCTCAAATTAAAAATGGCATATTCTTCCCAAAATGGAGATTCAGTTTGTTGAGAATGTGATACATCCAGTCAGAGCAACCAAGAAAATATGGTTTCCTAGGCCATCATCCCTAAGGACCAAGCTATACACATCATTCAATTCTGGCAAAAACTTGGTAAGTCATGAAGATACAATTCTTGATTTAGAATACCTGTATGTGAGCATGGAGGGGGTCCAATAATCTAGCAATGCCATCAGTACCATGGTGAACATTGATGAAATTGCTTACCAGAGAGACAAAATAGTGACTCTACTTGAGTATGAAATAAAAGCTTCTTCCTCAGGCTTCCAAACTTTTGCGAGCTGAAATCAATATATATAACAAACTCCTACCACCAAAGAAATTTTTCAAAAGCATTAATTGGCAAATGGTTTGAAGAGACATTTTATAAAATTAAAAAGTTCAAAACCACTAAATATTGACAAGATGGTAGGACAACTAGAATTCTCAAACATGTGAAAATAGTTCACATGTGTAGAAAATAGGTCTTAATTTTTCTGGGGGAGAAATATGATCCAGAAATTTCATTCTCAAGCATTCACCTAAGAGGCATAAAAACATATGTTCATAAAATAATTTGTACAAACAAGGAAATTGCTGCTTTACCCAGATTCAAAAACTGAAAAGATCAGGTGTCCATCAATGTATAAACAGACTATATTTTATTCCTACAGTGGCATCCTATATAGAAGTCACGAGTTATCGATACATGCAAAAATATGTATGAATTTGAAAAATCTTAATGATGAATGAAGAAACTTATATAAAGGGTACATTCTATGTGAATCTAATTAAATAAGATTATAGAATACACAATACTGATGAAAAAACTGTTTGTATCCCTCAGTGTGGACACAGATATAAGTGAATTTAATTGTCAGTACTAATGTTCTTCATTTCCATATAGGCTTAGGTAATAGTGTAGTTGTCAAAATACACAACAAAATTACTTTTTAAGGTTAGTATTTTTTAAAAATATTTTATTTATTTTATTGACAGAGAGAGAGAGATCACAAGTAGGCAGAGAGGCAGGCTGAGAGAATGGAGGAAACAGGCTCCCTGCTGAGCAGAGAGTCTGATGTGGGCCTTGATCCTAGGACCCTGGGATCATGACCTGAGATACAGGGAGAGGCTTTAACCCACTGAGCCACCCAGGCACCCAAGGTTAGTATTTTTAATACTTGTTGAAAAATAAACACTGGAATCTTTTTTTTTTTTTTTGAAGATTTTATCTATTAATTTGAAAGAGAGAGAGTACAGAGGAAGAGCGAGAAGGAGAAGCAGACTCACTGCTGATCAGAGAGTCCAATGCAGGGCTTGATCTCTGGATCCTGAGATAATGACTTGAGCTACCCAAGGACTCCAACATTGAACTCTTATTAATGTGAAATATTAGAAAGAGTATGATCTTATCAATTTAAAATGTGTTAAAAATAAAGACATACAAGTTAGATAAAAGGTTAGAAAGACAGATAGGTAATCAAACAGGTATAGTAGCATTTTTTTAAAGATTTTATTTATTTATTTGACAGACAACAATTAGGCAGAGAGGCAGGCAGAGAGAGAGGAGGAAGCAGGCTCCCCGCCGAGCAGAGAGCCCGATGCGGGCCTCAGTCCCAGGACCCTGAGATCATGACCTGAGCAGAAGGCAGAGGCTTTAACCCACTGAGCCACCCAGGTGCCCTGGTATAGTAACATTTTAATGATAATTCTACATGGTAATTATATGGACATTTATTATAAAAGTATTTTATCTTTGCAGCATGTTTGAAAATGTTTCATAACCAAATGCTGAACAAACAAATTATTAGAAAAATACTATAAATGGGACACCTGGGTAGCTCAGTCGTTTGAGCATCCAACTCTTGATTTCAGCTCAGTTTGATCTGAGGGTCATGAGATTGAACCCCACATCAGGCACGGAACTGGCTTAAGATTCCCTCTTTCCCTCTCCCTCAGTCCCTCCTCCCATAAAATAAATAAATAAAGATGAAAATAAAATAATATAAAATAATAATAAAAATTAGAAAAATGGCATAAAAGATAAACAATATTGTTTGCTAAGATTAATCAGGCATAATAAATTTTAGTAAATATAACCAGAATAACAAGAAACTTATGTGGAAATTATTATTACAGAAATTTGTCTGCAGAATCTTTTAGATAAATAAGTGAATTGGGCTGGGTATTTTATTTATTAAAAAGTTGGGACAAAATTGTTTCACATTCTATAGCAAAACTAAGTTTATTTACAGTTTGAATAGTTTCTAAAAAAAACTCACCTTTCAGTAGCCATTAACCCTCATTAACCTTTATATATCTGTCTTACAATTTTTAGATTACTAAACTTACTTTTTAGTTCAGCTACCATTTCATTTTGCATGGTAAGATTTTCTTGATGAAAAAAACAATGTGTTACTTTAAATTCTGACATAAACTCCTTATGGCAGGTGATTAATCTGGAAGATTTTCCTGTTGTTGCAGTTAACTCATTTAATAAAAAACCTGAACTCCAAAGCACATTTATTGATGATGCCATCCTTCATGATATACAGTTCACAGGTGCATGGGTGGCACAGTTGGTTAAGCATCCAACTCTGTTTTGACTCAAGCCGTGATCTCAGGATTGTGAGAGATTCAGCCCAGAATTGGGCTTTGCGCTCAGTTGGAAGTCTGCTTGAGGATTCTCTCCCTCTCCCTTTGCCCCTCCCCCAACTATCTCTCTCTATCTCTCTGTCAAATACATGTTTTTAAAAAAACATGGTACAGGGCAGAACTAATTGCATTCGTTAGAAACAGAGCCAAAACACACATACTTAAACACACACACACACACACACACACACACACACACACACATTTTTAATGCAACTGGGAATTCTCTTTTATAAAAGACCCAAAACGGCAAACTAAACTAAAAAAATATACTAAAAGTGCTTTTTAGTGCACCTCCTGAAACTCCTCATGTGAGTTTCCCTATATCCAAAGTGATCTATACCCTGTTGAGTGAGAGGAATATGCACTTGGGTATTGCCATAGTAATATGTTGCCATAAAAATTTCTAAATGCATCATATCTTGTTTGTTTCTTGTTTTTAAGATTTTATTTATTTATTTGACAGAGAGAAACACAGCTAGAGAGGGAACACAAGCAGGGGGAGTGAGACAAGGAGAAGCAGCCTTCCCACCCAGCAGGGAGCCCAATGGGGCTCTTGATCCTGGGACTCTGGGATCATGACCTTAGCTGAAGGGAGATGCTTAACAACTGAGCCTCGCAGGCACCCCTTGTTTCTGTTTCTATTTTAACTTAACACCTTCCATCCTAATGACAATGCACATTTCAAATAACACTGATCTAGACCCTTGTGGAGGTAAATCTGCCTGTGGCACAACACTTAAGGGAGGCTAGAAGTAATCCTTTACCTTGCAAACTTTAGATAACTAACATATTTGAAAATAGTGTGCGAGCATAAGAATGTATATTAAAGGGGCGCCTGGGTGGCTCAGTTGGTTAAGCGACTGCCTTCGGCTCAGGTCATGATCCCGGAGACCCGGGATCGAGTCCCACATTGGGCTCCCCGCTCGGCGGGAAGCCTGCTTCTCCCTCTCTCACTCCCCCTCCTTGTGTCCCCCCTCTGGCTGTGTTTCTCTCTGTCAAATAAATAAAATCTTTAAAAAAAAAAAAAAAAAAAGAACGTATATTAAAACCTTGGGGAAAAGAAAGAAAAGAAAAGAAAGAAAAAAAGTCTTACATTTTCAAGTATTAAACACACTTCACTTTGCAAAACATCGGAAGCAGTAGAATCCCCATCCCTCTAAGAACCAGTGCAGCTAACTAATGGATTGGGATAAGTGAGGGACACTTTACAGTAGTAAACCAGTTCGATAAAGCCATGTGGTCCTCATTACCAACAGAGTAACACTGGGCAAAGAGCAAAACAAAGATAATTGGAGTTTGTGGTTTGCAAGGAAATTGATAGTATATTTATTTTTTCTCTTCTCTGATATTTGCACAATGACCCTTTAGTGTTGAGTAAATATATGGGATTCTTGAAAAATTTAACTGTGGGAACCAGAGAGAGACAGAAGAAAGGAGAGAATATTGCTTTAATTTCTGTTTGTGTGAACAGAGGGGTTTCCAACAAATAATTTGGGGCAAAATGTTTTCACATTTGATCTTAATTAGATTTGATATTCTGTTTGACCTTATATGTTATCATTATCAGGCAATCTTTACATTGCTTACTATAGATTATGAGTAATAATTTCTTGCATAAAATAGGATTTAAATCGTTTGACAGTTCAATAGAGTTGGTTTCCATTTGCAACTAGAATAAACACTTCAGCTTATGGCAGTAAAGAGGTACAAATAGGAACTGATGCTGCTGAAGAAAAAACAGTACCATATAGAAAAAGAAAAAGTAAACAAACAAAAACAAACAAAAACCATATTCCAAGGATGTCAGCCTGATAGGAAAAGAGTATTTTTGAATATCTGCATTGCAAGCAGAGTGGACATCCTCTTTGTGGCTCAGTTGGTTAAGCGACTGCCTTCAGCTCAGGTCATGATCCCGGAGGCCCGGGATCGAACCCTACATCAGGCTCCCTGCTCAGTGGGAAGCCTGCTTCTCCCTCTCTCACTCCCCCTGCTTGTGTTCCCTCTCTGGCTGTGTTTCTCTCTGTCAAATAAATAAAATCATAAAATAATTTTAAAAAATAAATAAATAAAATAAAATATAAAATAAAATAAATATTACAAATAGTACGTAAGTCATATCACTCTGGCAGAACATGCCATCATTTAAATTTATCTGAATCACTAATACATAGGATTTAAGGTAGACATTACTTTATACAGTTTCTTACTATAATCTGTGTCAAACTGAATATTTGAGTATTTTTATAAGAAGTCTTGAAAAAATATTAACTCTCTAAATGAATACCTTAATGTTACTTAAAATTTCAAGTATTTTTAAACCATATTTTGACATTTTAAATATAAGAAGCTTTTTTAATGTTTCAATGTGCTTAATTTAATAATTACATCATATCACACATGGTTATGTTGTGAGGAATGATGAGAACTAAAGAGTTATGTTCAATTGGGGGGAGTAAGAACTTCCCTTTCAGCTTAATTTGTGTGATTATAAAGCATAAATAAATGTTTCTGTAATGAACAGCATAGGCATACAAAAGAGATAACATTAAAGGGTCAGGAAAACATTTTACTTTTTCTTGTCCCATTTATTCTTTTTGGACTAATCACCTATTTCTAAACTCCTTTTCACTGTATTCAGAAAACCCCCTGTGAGAAGTTCAGTTGCATAGTGTCTGAAGTCCAGATATAAATGTCATGGGCATTGTTCCTAATGCTTCCAAAATTGCTGCTCTCCTACACTGATTGGGCCAAAATGGCTTATATATATATTTCCTTATGATATTGTTCTTAAAGCAATCCTACATATCAATCTTAAAGTTGTTAAGTAATCCTCTCAATATTTGGTGTTTTTTCCTGGAGCCTCTAAGCTTTGATTTCATTACTGTGCCAAATATAAGTCCACCAAGGCTGGTCTTGAGGACAACCTTAGTGACACATTGCTACATTTAAATATGTCCCTTCCTTCTGATGATCAAGCTAAAATTACTGAATAAATAGATATGCCTCATTCTCTTTTCTCTTGAGGATGTATTATTACTTAGGAAACTTTTTCTTAAAAGCTCAGACATGGGGGCACCTGGGTGGCTCAGTTGGTTAAGCGACTGCCTTCAGCTCAGGTCATGATCCCAGAGACCCGGGATCGAGTCCCACATCGGGCTCCCTGCCCAGCGGGAAGCCTGCTTCTCCCTCTCTCACTCCCCCTGCTTGTGTTCCCTCTCTGGCTGTGTTTCTTGCTGTCAAATAAATAAATAAAATCTTTAAAAAAAAAAAAAGCTCAGACATGTCATAGATTCCTTATGAATTCTCCGTCTATTTTCTTTAAAAAAGAAATAAATATCAGGGGCTATAAATAAATAAAATAAAATTTCTAAGAAGTATTTAGATGCAACCAAAATCATTGACCATAATACAACAACAAAAATAAGTATTTTTGTTTTATTCAGTTTTTCTTCATTAGCCTATTACACTAATTGTTTTTAAATAAACATAAACCACTTAATTTGGTCAGTCCAGGCTTGTGATTTTTGCCAGGTAGTCTTGAAAAAGAAAAAGGAAAAAGCAGTTGGACATTGCCAGATTTTAAAATATGAATCATGGAGTCAAATGTGTAAAACATAAAAAAATGAACTAAATTTAGAAAAAAAAAGAGAGAGAGAGGTAAAACAAGAAACAGACTCTTAGCTATAGAGAACAAACTGAGGATTGCTAGGGGGGCGGTGGTGTGGGATGGGTTAAATGGGTGATGGGTATTAAGCAGGGCACTTGTGATGAACACTGAGTATTATATATAAGTGATGAAGCACTAAATTCTACACCTGAAACCAAGATTACACTATATATTAACTAGCTGGAATTTAAATAGAAATTTGAAAGAAAATAAAAACTAAAAATAAAAGAAAGTGAATTAAGAATTGTGTTGATAGACATGAAGTAAATATTTTAATACTTAATAAACCAGACAAAGAAGGATTTGGCAAGAAAGAGAGATGGGTAAGATGAAGTCAGATCTTTATACTGAAAATTGGGCAGTTTCAAATTATTTTAAGGTTTAGGATGTATACACAAGAGCTGGCTGATGTGGATAGGAGATCAGTGCTGAGTCAAGAGGCCAAGTATTACAAAACCTTTCAAATTAAAAAACAACTGAGTACAATTGACACACAATGCTATATTAGTTTCAGGTATACAACCTCTGGATGTATGCCGTGCTCACCACAAATGTAGCTACCATCTGTCAGCATACAATGCTATTCCAATATCATTGACTATGTACGCTAGGCTGTGCCTTTTATTCTGTGACTTATCCGTTTCATAAATAGAAGTCTGAATGATGACTGCAATGATCACACAGGTTTAAAGAAAATAGAAAGTTTCACAGACTAAACAGAGCATACTCACCTAAGACTTGTGCCAAAGGCAAAGAATATAACTGGGGAGGGGGTGGGGAGCAAGAAAGAGAGCAAGCTAGCCTCATAAGTCTGAGGGACCTCTAGGGTCAAACCACTCCCAGAGCTTTCTCATTCAGTCAAGGCCATGCTTTCCCTTTGAAATGAACCACCACAATGAGTGTGATGAATGTTAGTTTCAGAAAACTTCTAACAAAACTTCCAGCTATGTCTTATATGCCTCTCTGGTCCAGCTGCAAGGTGAAAACTATTCATAAATATACTGGGCCCGGGTGTCATGAGAGGAGTTTTGGCTTTTAAATAATACTCATGAATCATTAATTTGTTCATTAGCTCACTAACCCTTATTTTGCCAAAAGCCAAAGCTAGACTCCTTGACCTCCTTAGGGATAAAGACAAATATCTCCCAAACCAACTGTAACATCACTCTGGCCTATAGAATGACCTGCCCCTGTAGAGGGTGACCAGAGTAAAGCAACTTGCATTATGACAAAAAGTAGGTGGTTGTGTAAGCTGCTAATTTCTATGAGGGAGTATCTAGGATTTGGTGATAAAAAACAATGAGGGTACTTTAAGAGCGCATACTTTAAGTTGTCAGGTTTTTTTTTTTTTTAATTTTATACAAGTATTGGTCATACATAGATTCAGAAAAGACTGGAAAGAGTAGAAGGAAGTTTATTCCACCTTCCATCCTGAAAGATTATTATCAAACCTCCTTGATCATTTCTCTTAGTCTGTTCAGGCTGCCATAGACCAGCTTAAAAACAGCAGAAATGTATTTCTTATAGTTCTGGAGGCTGGTACCAAGCAGATTAGGTGTCTGGTGAGAAACCACTTTCTGCTTCATAAGTGGTGCTTTCATGCTGTGACCTCACATGGTGAGAGGACACCCCTGTGAGTGCTGAGGGAGGCCTGTGAGGCCTCTTTTATAAGGGCACTAATTCCATACATGAAGGCTCCACCCTCATGACCTAATCACTTTCACAAGGTCCCATCACTTAATACCATTGTCTTAGGGTTTAGAATTTAAATATATGAATTTGGGAGGTGAATTTGTGATACAAATATTCAGTCCCTAACATCATCCATTTAGATATATTTAATGTCATCTCCTTACAATTAAAAAAATTCCATAGGAAAATACATTATTCATACACACCATGAGTCTTTCTAGATGAGGAGTTTCCCATATATGTGTATATAAATTGATTGATAGCCATGAATTCATTCAAAGCCCAGGAAAAAGCTAAATAATGTCAAGCGGTCAGCAACTCTGCAGATCAATCAAAGAAATACCTCATTGCTCCAGAGACAATGAGAGGAACTCACGTTGAAACTGACAGCTTCATTGACATTGGCTCTAATAAGACCACATTTCAGTGCAGTTGTATTAGGCTACAAACAAACTGCTCCCCTGTCCATAGTCCTTGAGGAAAAGACACGATTCATGCCGTCAGATACTGCAGACAGGCTATGAGCGATTACAGCTTATGTAAGGTGGCATAGACATGCTTTATACTCTCCATAATCTTCCTTGAATTGCATTAGTCCAAAATATCCTGCTATTTAAAACAAATAACAGTAACCCGAAATATGTGCCCAGAACGTTGCTGGAAACTCTGAGGGGAATCATGAGGCATTAAATTAAGCCCTTGCCTTCATGGATCTTCGGGAGCTATTTGTGTCCTGGTTCTATCTCTTACTGATTTTAGGGCTTTGGCCTTTGGACCTATACTAGCTTCAGATGTACATAATTAGTTATATGTCAAATGTGTGATGTTGAAAGTAAATGTTATTTGAAATTCACAGAATAATGATCCCTGTGTAAACACTGCAAAATAAATGTTGGCATTGAGTTCATCTTTAATTGATGATATGAGGAGAAAAAGTGGTGATGAAAGGAGCAGGACAGGACATTTCAGAAAACAGAAAACAAAACAAAAGACAAAAACATATGAAAGACTAGGGTGCCTGGGTAGCTCAGTTGGTTAAGCATCTGACTCTTGATTTCCACTCAGGTCATGAGATAGAATCCCTGAACGGGGGGGCTTTGTGCTAGGCATGGGACCCACTTAAGATTCTCTCTCTCCTTCACTCTCTGCACCTTGTTCCCCAGTACAGAGGCTCCCTCTATCTCA
>PITA01014311.1:0-54016 GCA_004023965.1 Spilogale gracilis
ACACAAGATGGGAAAGGGGGATATATAAAAATATTAGAAAAATGAGAAAAACAAAAGAGAGGGAAAAGAACTTTAAAAGTTAAATGAAAACAAAGAGTAAATATATTTAAAAATTGCAGAAGATAAAACAAGCTGTGGTGAAGATATAACAGGGAACAGATTTATAAACTCACTGGAAACAACCAAAAAGCACAGACAAAAGAGAAAGAAACAACAATGAGGGTTTTTTTTGCATATTTTAAAATACATTTTCCGAAATTTTTTGCAGGAATGTTGTATTAAATTATATTTTACCAGTAGTACGTGAGAAAGAGTCTGGCAATTTTTAAAGAAGTGATGGGAAGAACTTGGTGCTTTAATTTTTTTTCTTGATTTAAAAAAGTTGAAAAACATTTATATATTTATCATTTACTTTCCTCCTTTCATCTTTTTTATGTATTTTTCTGGTAGTGTTTTTTTCTTTGTTTGCTTGTTTTTTAAGTTAAGATTTTACTTTTTTTAAAAAAAAGATTTTATTTATTTATTTGACAGGGAGACAGATCACAAGTAGGCAGAGAGGCAGGCAGAGAGAGAGAAGGACCAGGCTGCCACTGAGCAGAGAGCTGGATGCGAGCCTAGATCCCAGGACCCTGAGATCATGACCTGAGCCAAAGGCAGAGGCTTTAACCCACTGAGCCACCCAGGCGCCCAAGATTTTACTTTTTAGAGCAGTTTTAGCTTGACAACAAAATTAAAAGGGAAGTACAGAGACTTCTCATCTCTCCCTTACCCCCACACAGGCATTATCAGTATTCCCACTAAATGGTACATTTGTTACAATTTATGAACCCACACTGACACATCATAATCACCTATGTCATTCATAGTTTACATTAGAGATCACTCCTGGTGTTGTATATTCTATGGATTTGGATGAATGTATAATGATGATTATCTATCATTTTGCTACCAGAGTATTTTCACTGTCTTAAAAAGATAGCTTTTAAGACACTGAACATTAGACAGCAGCAGACAGTGATACCTGAAAGAGGACCAGCCAACGAAGAGCTCTATCCCAGATTTTCGACTTGAGAAAACTTCCAAGCCTGGTGAAGAGCCCTCAAGACTCCCTGAACTGAAGTAGCTGAGTTGAGACCCCAGGGAAAACTAAATGGCTATAATTAACAAGAGAGAGCATTGGAGAGGAGAGAAGTGCCCTGAAAGAAATTTCAGGTATCTGCAGTGAGACTCCCTGTGAGTATTCAGCAAAAGCCTGAGCAGCTCATGCATGTGAAAGAAATACAGGAGGATGTGGAGGAAAAGCATTCAAAAAGATTAGAGGGAAGAGTATCTGGTGCTCACACTGGGTGAGCCAGACTGGAAAATCTCAAGATTCACAGGGCATTGAGTGGAAGACTCAGGAGTCTTGCCTCAGGTATGGGGAGTAATAAGCTAATACTTACCACTCCTCACATAGCACCCAAAAAATCATAAAGGCAAGACCAAAATGGATTCACTGTTTCTAGCTAACTAACTAACCCTTCTCCTGAAACAAAGATCAAACTATTTACGGAAAAATCAAAACTATATGTACCATTTGATTATAAAATTTGAAATGTTTGGCATCCAATCATAGAACCACTCATGAAAAGAAAAAGGAAAATATGACCTTTAATGAGAGGAAAAAACAATCACTGGAAACTGACAGAGTGGATACAGATGTTAGGATTTGTAGAAAAGGACATTAAGCCATTATTGTCAACTGTATGTTAAAAAACTAACGTGTTTTTATATGTTTTAATATGTTAAGAAGAAGAAAAAACAAATTATAGGAGTAAGAATAATATCTGAGGTGAAATCATACACAGAATGAGATTAATGGAAGATGTCTTATAGTAGAAAAGATTTATCAAAATTTGCAAACAATAGAAACTATGCAAAATGAAATACAAATCAATAAGACTTATCTACAGAAAATCTATAGTTGACATTATCCTTCATACTAAAGACTGGATATTTTCACCTTAAAGATAACCAAAGTAAAAATATTTGTTTTTACTCCTAAGATTAGGGCAATGGCAAGAATATTTGCTTTTACTATTTCTATTCAAAATTGAATTCATAATCCTCTCTACATTGGTTAGAAGCCCCAGAAGTTTAAAGAGGGGGAAAAAAAGTATTATTTTGTTCCTGTTTTCAAAGGAGATACTGTTATTTTATTATTAGTTATGAGGTTTGCTGAAAGTAATGGGTAAACACCCTTTAACAAATTAAGGAAATCTTTCAATTAAAATCTAACAAATTAAGGAAATCTTTCAATTAAAAATTTCACATTTCTATCATAAATGACTATTCAATACTATGATATTTTTTCTTTTTTTTTAAAAGATTTATTTATTTAAGAGCAATGCAGAGGAGCACAAGTAGAGGGAGGCACAGAGGGACAAGCAGAATCCCTGCTGAGCACAGAGCCACACTCAGGGCTCCATCTCATGACCCTGAGATCATGACCTGAAACAAAGTCAATGTTGGTCACTTAACCGACTGAGCCAGCCAGGCGCCCGAGATTTTTTTCTTACCTCACTTGAGGTTTCTGTATGTTCTTCTTTAATCTATTAATATAATGAATACTAAATCATCATTTAGTATCAAGACTTAACTATTTTATCATGAAATAAATTTTTAAAAATAAATTGGTTTAATGTATTAATATTTACTTATGGTCTTGAATTTTATTCATTTATTAAATAGGACTGAATTTTTTTATACTTTGATATTGTCAAGAATTTTATTTTATTTTATTTTTTTTTTAAGATTTTATTTATTTGACAGAGAGAAACACAGCAAGAGAGGGAAAACAAGCTGGGGGAGTGAGAGAGGGAGAAGCAGACTCCCCGCCGAGCAGGGAGCCTGATGTGAGACTTGATCCCTGGATCCCGGGTCTCCGGGATCATGACCTGAGCCGAAGGCAGTTGCTTAACCAACTGAGCCACCCAAGCGCCCCAGGAATTTTTTAAAAATCATGTCTATACATAGGCCATAAGAGAAGTTGAGACGTGTTCCTTATCTTTCTATTTGGGAACAGATTGTGTAATATAGAAGTCTGCGCCTTAAAGATTGCTTAAAACTCCCCTATAGGGGTGCCCCGGTGGCTGAGAGGGTTAAACCTCTGCCTTCGGCTCAGGTCATGATTTTAGATCAAGTGGCACATCAGGCTCTCTGCTCAGCGGGGAGCCTGCTTCCCCCTCTTTCTCTGCCTGCCTCTCTGCCTACTTGTGATCTCTCTCTCTGTCTCTCTCTGTCAAATAAATAAATAAAATCTTAAAAAAATAATAAAAATAAACAAAACAAAAGTCCCCTATAAAAGTATCTCAAACTAATATTATTTTGGCTCTAGATTTTTCATTAGTGATTCTATTTCTATTTATTTTTGGAATAAAATTTCTGGATTTATATTTTTAGGAAATATTTAATATAAATTTTCACTTTTATTGTCATAAATTTTTATAGTATTCTTTTAAATCTCAATATTTTCAAGCAATTTATCTTTCAGCATATGTATGGAAATAATTATAAATTATAAATTAATTATTATATTATATTATATATATTATAACTATAAATTATAAAACTAGTTTCCAAGATGCCTACTTGATGTCATACTGATAGTTTTACTCAGCTAGTTTAATAATTATATTATAGTATGATTAACAAGTTATTATCTTCATATAACAAATAATTTTATAAATTTTAGATCTAAAAATATGCAAATAATAATTTAACAGACACTCAGATATTCACTCAAAGAAGTAAAAAAGCACAAATGCTGTTGATTCTGCTGTGTACTTTGGTATCTACTTTTCCCTTGAATTTGGTGTTTATTTTTCCCTTGGATAGCTTTTCATACTTACTCTCACACACACATACACACATGTTTTATTTATTCATTCATTCATTTAACCAACAATTATTAATTGAGTACTACATATCATGTCCTGTTCTAGATATTGAACATAGAACAAAAATAGCTCATGAAGCTAACATTATGATAAGGTAGGCAGTTAATATAAATACCTAAAATAAGTAATAAAGTTAGATGAGGATAAGAGATAAAAAGGAAGAGTGTGGTCTGTGTTAAAGTTTTATGGATAATGTGCTTTTTAAGTAAGGAGTTAAAGGAAATGAAAGAGTGAGCCATGTAGATAAGCAGGGAACAGTAATGCAGGCAGAGAAGAAAGCAAAATCTTAGGGTAAAAATTTACTGGATATGTAAAAAGTACAGTAAATAAAAATAGGAACATAGGAGGAAATTAAGAGAAGATAAAGTGAGAAAAATGAGAGTGTGAAGCTATATAGAAGATAGAGTCTGGAACTACAGGCCATTGTAGAGACTCTCAACTCTTGTGAGATGGAAACCTTTTGGTAGTCTTTCATGCAAAAGAGAAGCATGATCAGAGTCACACTTCTGACAGGAAAATTCTGGTACATTAACAATGAACTGCAGGAGTGGGGAGTAGGGACAAGAATGGAGAGCAAAAAGGTCACTTGAGAGACTATTGTAATAATCCAGATGAAAGATAATGGTGGCTTGGGTGGAGGATTTAGTCCTCAGCAGTTAGAAAGAGTTACCACTAACAGAAGTTTTCTAAAAAAATCTATAGATAGAGCGTGTTGTAGAGACAGTGTGGTAAACTGATCAGGAGCTCAATTTTGAATATGGTAAATTAGCTATGTGTCTTAGACATTCCAAGTGAAGATGTCAAAGGGGTAGCTGTATATGTGAAGCTGGATGGCAGCAGGTATATAATTGGGAGGCATTAACTTATCAATGGCATTTAAAGGTCACCAAGGGAATTAGCATAAATAGAAAAGAAAAGAAGTGTAAATGCTGATCCTTGGTAAGCCCAAGACAGGGAGGAAGTAGTTAATGTACATGAAAGATTATCCTTTTAGAAAGAAGGAAACCCAGAGAGTACAATTTCCTCAAAGCCACAAATACATCAAATGATGATAGTAGATCAAATAAAATAAATCTCAGAAATAACCATGGAATTCTACTGAGAGTCATCAGTGACCTTGAGAAGAGTCATTTTGGTTGAGTGGTGGCAATGAAAGCTTGTTGGTAGAGGTTCAGTAGTGAATGGGAAAAGGAAAATGGGAAAAAGTGGGTATAGACAAGGAGATAAATGGAGCAGTTTTAGAAGGAGTGTAAAGAAAGGTCTTTTTTTTTTCTTTATTAAGATAAAATGTATTATTTGTTTCAGAGGCACAGGTCTATGAAAGAGAAGTCCTTTTGTTTGTTTCTGTTTTTATTTTTTACATATGAAACAAGTCTGTATCTAAGCACTTGTAGAAATTTCTAGGAGAGAGGGAAAGTCTGTGAAAAGAGAAAGGGAAATTGCTAAACAAAGACACTATTTGTGGTAGACAATGGGCTCTAGTTCACAAGGTGAGAGGGTGAAGATGTGGTAGAGAAGGACATTGTTTAAACTGAGATACAGGTGGATAACTGCAAATATTTGTGGGGGCTTGTGGGAAGTCTCTTCTGATTGCCCCTATCTTCTCAGTGTACTAGGTGATAAGATCACTAGCTGAGAATGAGATAGTAGGAAGTGGACCAGAAATTTGAGAGAAAAGAAGGGATGAGATAGTTGTGGGGAAGCTTACAAGTCTAAATGGGATAATGAAATGTACTATGATTATCAAGCAACTTGAAAGCATATAATCGAGTTGTATGATTAGAAATTTTAATTGAGAGTAGGTTGTGTGTATGTGTGTGTTTGCCAGCCACTTGTGGTGTACAAATATATATATATATGGAATAACAAAAAAGTTAGCAACTTTTTTACATAATAGCATGGTGAAATCAGAGAGGGTCAAGAAGTTTACATTTTTAATCTGAATAATAGGGAATCAAGGCATGCTACCCTTGGGTGAAGGGGTGAAGAACAGAGAAAATGTTAAGACCAATCAATTACAGGGCGCCTGGGGGCTCATGGGTTAAAGCCTCTGCCTTCAGCTCAGGTCATGATCGAGGCCCGCATCGGGATCTCTGTTTGGCAGGGAGCGCCTCCTCCTCTCTCTCTCTCTCTACTTGTGATCTCTCTCTCTGTCAAATAAATAAATAAAATCTTTAAAAAAAAATCAATTTTAAGTGTTCTAGGTCAAACTGTGTCCCCCAAGACATGTGTTCAAGTCCTAACCTAACAGGCAACTATGACTGTGACCATATTTGGAAATAATCTTTGTAGCTCTAATTAAGTTAAGATGAGGTCATGTTAGATTAGGGTGGCCCTAATTTAATGGCTAGAAGTTCTACAAAGATACAGAAGTAAGAGAGCCCTGTGAAGACAGAGGTTTGCCAGGAGCCAGCCCTAGCAACAGTCTGTCAGGGTTCCCCGAAGGTGGTGACGGAGTCGAGGATAAAATGAGGAGACCGGACGCGAAGAGTGGCCTGGGGATCTCCTCTCCTGAAAACTGTGTCTTCAGGGTTTTTTATTTAAAGCTTTTTAGTTACATCAATCTAGCTTTAGGCAAACAGTTGGTTCTGTCTATCTTGCTCTCTCTGCTTCTCTTTCAGTCTCAGTCTCTTGCTTTGCAGGCTCTCAACCTTTGCCTCAGTCTCTCTTTATGTCTATCTCTTGCTCCGCTCTCTCTTGCTTCGCTCTCTCTGCCTTTGCCTCTCTCTGCGCAGGCTCTCTGTCTTTCTCTCTGTGTCTGTGTCTCCGTCTCTCAGACTCTCAGTCTCATGGCTTTGTCTCTTCGCTCTGCTCTTCCTTCTTCCTCTCTCAGTCTTCCTCTCTCTATATCTGACTGTCAAGGGTCCTAGTCTCTTATAATTCCCACGTGAGGAAGTTGGGTGGTGCAATTAAATCTTTAACTGCTTTTGCACCCGCCCTAGAGACAGGATTAGTATTGTTACTGCAGGGTACAGAGTGATTGCTTAAACTCACAGAAGTTGAGACCATTGAGGCAGAGGGATCAAGGAATACAGATAAGAGATACAGAGATATGATTACCAGGAGGACGATTAAATGGAACTATATGTCTTGGATAAGCACACAAAGGACACATTGTCCTGACCCACAGGGTAAGTGGCTTTTTGGATTCTAGGCAGGGAAAGCCCCTCTAGGCTTTCATTCACATTCACAGGTACCTCCACCAGAATTTCTGGTGGCTTGGGCAGGAGGGAAGGGCGGATCATGCACGTCCCCGACATCTCCCCCTTTTTTATTTTAAATAGATATAGCAATCCTTTCCCAGGATTGAAGAGGCTATGACCGTACCTGTCTTAGGTGTCCCCTCATCCATTTCTCTCTTACCCATCATTGGCTCATATCTTCGGTCGATATGGCCTGTCTTAGGTTGAGAGAGTGGAGAGAGAATCTTACCCGTCATTGGCTAACCGGCCCCTCTTATACTTTTCCACTGGGGGAGGGGAGGTTTGCAGATGCAGCCCATGCAAGTGTACCTTTGTCTGCCATAGTTCCTTTAGCATATACTGTAAACTCAAAGGAAGTAGACATACTAGTAGCAAGAGATATGATCCAACTATAGCCACAGAAACAAGGAAATGAGGCCACTTGTGCCAGAGAAGCTTAGTGGGGGATATGTAAGTGCCCAGAGGTCACGTCCAGATGACGACGACCCAGGCTACCAAGGAACAGTTAATTCAACAGGTAGTATTACGTAAGGAGGTTAACTGACAATCATGAATTTGACATTAACATTTGATGAGACACAATTGGTTAGTATGCAGCCAGAACAAGTGATAGAATAACCGTCATTCATTTTTAGAGTAATATTAAGAGTCCTATATGCTCAGCAGTCAGATTAGGTATTTTACTGAGAGTCAGGTGCTGGCAGGGGTGGTGTCCAGTTTCTGCGGATTGCTGTTGGTCAAGACAGGTTGAGGATCCGGAATCCATAGGGAGGGTTAGCGTCCTGTGGAAAGACGCAAGCACTCCTCGCCCCCAGGTTAATACCACATCTGGTCTTTATAGTTCATTTAGTCCCAAGATACTAATCCTTTTTTAGTTTGATGCAACTTTTAGTTAGTCCTGTCAATATTTATTCATTTTAGTACTTTAGGAAGGGCACATTACCTCCAGAGTTGTTATACTACCATTCAAGTTTAACTCAGAGCTTGATTAACACTACTTTCTGAGTTTCTTAGCAAATCAAATAAAAGGCCTAATAAATTAAGAAGACCTCATTTACAATTTAAATTTTGGTAAGTTAGGTAAAACTTTAGAGTTTTAAAGCATAAGCCTAAATAGGATTAAATGTAAATCACAGAAACTGATTTTTCTGGGCAGGCAAAGACAAAGCAACTGTTTACATTTTCTTATCAAGAGCAGACCAACAATGGGAGAAAACCTTGCCCTTTGAAAAAAGAGAAAGCAGAGTTTCAATCTTCTACTTTAAAATCCATTCGTTTTAATTTTGGTCCTTGCTAACATCTAAAATTTTGTTTTAAAGTTTTTCCTTCACAAACCTTCTACAACCTTTTTTTTTTTTTTTGCATTTAGATTTTGTCCCATGCCATTTTTTTTTTAATAACCATCTCATTTAGGACAAAATTACCTTTAACAAAAAAAAATGCATTCCCATTCCTTACCTTACTTACTAATCATAATATGAATTAATTTTAAGAGGTGGAATGGAGAGACTAATATCTTCCCGAGAAGGTGTAACAACTATAATATCTTTCTCAGCAGGTGCAATAGTTTTAACATCCTTATTAGGAGGTACGGTAAACTTAACACCCCTTTCTAGGAGGCACAGTAACTTTAACATCCTTTTCAGAAGGCACAGTAACTTTAAGAGTTTTGTGCTAATTTATTTCTATAAAGAGTCCTTTTTCTTTAGACTCAATATGGCCCATAGTCTGGCCCACAATGAGAACATCTCCACCGGTACGTGATCTGTACCATGATTCGCATAAAGGGTCCTCATACCCTCCTCTACTCTATTCTAAGTTTCTAAACCCAAGGTCCATCTCCAGGGAACCAAGTATGACATTTATCTACAAAGTCTAAACATTTTGTCAGTTGACTATCACATACTTTTACTCCTTTTTTCTGCAACATCTGCTTTATTATTTCTATGAACATACTTCTTTCTTTATACTATCATATACTTTTACTCCTTTCTTTTTTCTGCAACATCATACTTTTTTCTTTATACTATCACATACTTTTACTCCTTTTTTTCTGCAACATCTGCTTTATTATTTCTATGAACATACTTCTTTCTTTAGACTAAGATGAGGTCATGTTAGATTAGGGTGGCCCTAATTTAATGGCTAGAAGTTCTACAAAGACACAGAAGTAAGAGAGCCCTGTGAAGACAAAGGTTGAGAATGGAGTTATGCTACCACAAACTAAAAAACACAGAGAAGCCCAGAAACCACCAAAAGCTAAAAGAGGCAAGGAAGAACTCTTCCCTAAAATCTTCCAAGGGAGCATGGCCCTGCTGACCCTTGATTATGGACTTCTTGACTTTTGATTATGGTCCCCAAAACTGTGAGAGAATAAATGTCTGTTGTTTTAAACCACTGTTTGTGATGCTTTGTTATACAATAGCCCTAGAAAACTAACACAGTAAATCATAGGAAGATCAAAGATGCGGCCATACCAGAGATATTTAGTCACAGAGACAAGAAATGATGGCTGGAGTCTTCAGGTTTGAGTGTTTATCCATGGCTGTGAGGTGGAGGGAGGGTGAAGATCATTGAATAAGAGAAATTCAAGAAACTGAGATGCCAGGAAATTGCAAGGATCTTAAAATCATCAAGATTTATGGCAGTAGTAATATTAGAGAGAATGAGGAGAATTTAGAAGTCAAAGTATTACACTAATACTGAGAACTGATTTCAGGGCTTTAGGTGACAACAAAAAAGAGGGGAATGGATAGAACCCTCTGAAGACATAATATTTAAAGCTGATATGCTGTATGTTTAAAAGCTTCATTCAGTTGCTAGCATGCTGTATGTATTCTTCTAATCACATTTTTATGTAGCCTTATATTTGACATTTATCCATATAAATATATGTCCGCCAACTTCTGTTATGTAATATTCCATCCTATAGCTATGCCAAATTTGTTTATCAATTCCTCTGTCAATAAACGTTTAAGTTTTTTCTAGTTCTTAATATTAAAAGCAAAACTTTATTCCATTGTTTTTTGTTTTTATCTTATTGTATCTATACTTTTGTCCCCATTGTTTTTATTTGTTTATTTATTTATTTTGAGATTAAAAGGAAAGGCATTAGTTAAAATCTTTATAATAAAATAATTATGATTATAAATCTCTTTAGTTAAATATGTACTCATGACATGGTATTTAAAAAAGAATGAAAATGAGTAGTTTTTCGAGCAAATCTACTGCACAAATATACCACTTTTTAGAGGATAATATCAGTTTAACATTCTTAAGCAGCTGTGTGAGACAATGGCTCTGCTTTGTGTAAAACATGATAAACAAATTAAGAAAAACTCTGCAAAATTCTCTAATTCCACAAAGAAATTACTAAAAAATAAAATAGTAAAAGAGAAAGAAAAAAAAAGGTATATGCTGGAGCTTTACTGTATACAGAGGTTAGAATGGCCAGCTGTACTGTAACTCCCATATCTGCTAAATAAGTCCTTGTGTATCTTTAGTTTGACCTTAATAATACTTGAAGTCCTAGCAATCCTGTTTTTATGCAGTGACATGGTCAATAAGGTAGATTTTGTCATAAAGGTGCCCTTCAAAATCTTTGCTAACGTTTTGAGCAGCATGACAGGTGTTTTTTTGTTATTTTGTTTTGTTTTAACAACAGGTATTTAGAATAAATTCTCTTTTTAACACTTTGTTCTTCAGATGAGGGCTAGTGAGGTCAATAATAAGTAGAATCATGATTCGTTGTTCGCATATAACACTACATGAAATACTAATGATGTACTGTAATGGTGACTAACATAACATAATAAAATAAAAAAAAAGATTAATAAGTAAGTAGGAAGATAAAACCTGTTAAAAAAAAGAAAGAAAGTAGAATCAAAGTATAGCATCACAGGGGGAGCCTGGGTGGCTTGGTCAGTTGAGTGTACACTCCTGAGTTAGCTCAGGTCATGATCTCAGGGTCATGAGATTGAATCCCACATGAAGCTCAAGTCTGCCTGTTATTCTCTTTTTCCCTCTTTTTCTGCCCCTCCCCACACTCTCTCTCCTTAAAATAAATAAACTTAAGAAAAAAATGAGTAGTATAAAGACTGCATTAAGATTAAGGCCAAGTTCTTGCATTAAATCACGGTTACAAACACAGAATCTATGTGAGAACTTTATTAGGAGAGTTTCAAGAACTCCCCACACACTCTTCAGGGGCATGCATATGACAAAAATATTCTCAGTGGACTGGGCAAGAATTGATTTCTAGAATTAGGCAACGTTACAACGTCAACCAAGATATCTCTCTTTTTATCAAGATTTTTATCTCAGCTTTGTTTTGTTTTGTTTTGTTTTTCCCAATCAGTGTTCTCGTTCAGGAGATAAACCTTGGTGAATCATCTAAGATACCCTTGGACATAAATAGTTTGCTCCCTCCTCTGGATTAGTAGTGAAAGTGAGGTTGTCACCATCCAGCTGCATATACAATTTTCTGAAAAGAAATCCTAGAGGTTGTTCTTATTGTATATGGAAGCGTGACCCCCACATGGATTCACACAACCCTTGCCAGGGAAGTTCATCTTTCGTAAGATCCTGACAACCACATGAAGCTAAGCAGAAGTCAACTGCATTCAGGTAGAAAAAGATGGAAAATCTTAGCTTACGGGGCAACAGTTCCAAATTAATGAATCCTTCCTGTTTTTTAGATTTCCGTGTCTTCAAAAGATGATATATATATCAATGCCATCCTCCCGCTCTATTCTCTGCTGAGATAGTTTTGCCTCAGCTGTCACAGCTGGTTTCTGGACACTCTACCACCCCTGCCCCTTAGCACCTGGCTCACATGACTGTGGAGGGCAGTGAGGCAAGTGCGGAATCTGTAAGGCAGGCTGTGAGAAAGGGCAAGCCGGAACTCTCTGAAATGGACTGAAACTGCAGTCCACAAGCAAAGTTTCTTTCTTTGGGTGTCCCCATTATTTTCAAATTGTTTCTCCAGATTAAGAAACCAGTTACAAACATTCCAGAAAATACTTTGTGCTAGCTGCCAGTCACTATCACCAGCTGCTTACTTTCTGTATGGCATGTGGAGCTATGTCCTTAATTATTACACGCATACAATATAAAAGTTCTATTTTATTTTTTCAAATTTGTTCTTTTCTTCATTTATTAGCTCCTCAAAAGTTTCAAGTTATGTATTTAATAATTTCCTTATAATTCTATGATTTTAGCTTTTATTTATTTATTTTTTGATTTTAGCTTTTTTTTTTTTTAAGATTTTATTTATTTATTTATTGGACAGAGAGAGAGATCACAAGTAGGCAGAGAGGCAGGCAGAGAGAGAAGGAATCAGGCTCCCTGCTGAGCAGAGAGCCCCACCCACGGGCCTTGATCCCAGGATCCTAAGATCATGACCTGAGCCAAAAGCAGACACTTTAACCCACTGAGCCACCCAGGCACCCTTGATTTTAGCTTTTAATGTTAATTTTTTTTTTTTTTTACATCTACTAATACCCTCATGAAGGCTCACTTGTCATATTTATAACTGCATTTTACGAGATAATTTTCATCATTTTTTTTCACATCTGATTATATTCTTTCAGTTTCTTTGTTTCTGACAAGGTTACCTAGATATCAGTATTCCAGGAAAAATTGTAGGTGAATATTTTATAAATTGAAGGTTAGGTTTATATGTGTTTGCTCCAAGGCTTTGGATTTTCCCAACTGCCTTTATACTTTTATACTTAAGACTCTAGACAAAACAAATTCTGTGGCCACCTCTTTGTGTGTAGAGTTTTTTAGTTCACTTTTAATATATGGAGAATATCTATGAAAGGATTTTTAAGGAGCATTTTACACAGAATTAGAAAGTAGAATATAACTACCTCACTAACCCGGGGAGGTCTTTCTTACCTTCTTGGGTAGATAAAAGGCTAGGTTTCAGCCTTGAAAGCCTAACTAGAACTTTAAAATCACTACAGATTATAGGGCCATCAACTTACACCATATTAATATTTATTATTCTTTGTACTTCTGAACTCTTTCACTTCTTTGTGTTTGACTAGATATTATATCTAGAGTGTTATTTTCCCTATGATCTCATGTTTGTAACAGAAAGGAAACTATCTGAGTCGGCTCAGGTCACTTTGTTTTTAATAAAAGAAAGGAGTGTAAACACTCAACTTTTCCTATTAAAGACAATAAGCAGTGGGACCCTTCTCCTTTACTCTGCTTCATCCTCAAGACCCCTCCTCTCTTTTCCTTTGTTGTTTCTCCCAAAGAACCTGAGACCTAATCTCATTGCTCATATGCCGTACGACTTCCATTTCACTCAATTTTCTCCAAACACGGAATCCTTTTCCAAGCTTTAATTGGGTTAAGTGTAATTCCTAGAAATAATTTCTCTAATTGTACGTTTAGGAAACTCAATTCACAACTCTATTCTTAAAAATGTTTATTTTCAATAGCCTGTTGTAGAAGGGATACTCTCTCTGTTAGAAAAAACAAATGAAACAAAAAGCAAAGCCCACAAAAACCTAACATGCTCTAAAAGATTTATAACTTCAAGTTAAGAAAGGACTTGGATAATCATGCACACACAACTGTAAGGAGACAGAAACCTATCATGAAAACCATGGCTTTGCCACAATTCTTGATTAACTGGAACAGCATTTTGTTTTTTATCTTAGACCATATTTAAAGCCATCAGTCAACAGAGTGAAATCATTCTAATACCTATTTCAGATTTTCATTTTTATTTCCTTTTGCTTGTATATTCTCTAGAGTCAAATAGTTTTCCTATCTGATGTCTTCAAGCTATTTGGTTTTATGTTCAAAACACGCTATACTGATTGAGAGTTTGGCTTTTTATTGCACAACATTGTGACTGTACTAAATGCCAGTGAATTGTGCCCTTTACAAGTTAATTTTATGTTTTGTGAATTTTACCACAATAAAAAAAGTGGGATTTTTCTCACCACCAATGTTGATAGAGCGAACCAATTACTTTCTACTTGTGCACTGAATTCACTCCTGACTTAGTCCTTGCTTAGGTTCATGCATGGAGATATGACATCTGAGTGATTTTGTCTGGCATCCCGTAACTTTTGCGCCATTTCCGTTAATATGTACATTCTGTTGAGTTGGAAGAAATTGCCTTCTTTGTGCTTGCTCTTTCCACTGGCTTAGCTCCTACTCGCTTTTCAACCCGCTACAACCTAGTTTTCACCTGTGCAGCTCCAGGAATAGCTCTAATGATCATTTCCCTGTTTGACAAATACCTTAAGCTTTCTCAATATTAAAAGTGGAGATAAAGAACTTCCTCTTGAAAATCTCTTATAAATGTGTATATAGACATGTATACACATACATACATTTTATATATATGTAATTAATATCCTTATCTGATTCTCACCCTACCTTTCACTCCTTAGTATATAGTTTGCTGATTTTAACTTTCCTATCTCGCTTTTTTAAAATTTGTGTTGATTTATTTATTTTAGAGAGAGAGAGTGAGAGCACACAAGAGGGGAGGTGGGCAGCAAAGCGGAGGGCAGAGGAGGAAGAAGAAAGAATCTCAAGCAGACTCCAGGTACATGCAGTACCCTGAGATCATGACCTGAGCTAAAACCAAGGGTCAGACACCTAACTGACTGAGCCACCCAGGCGCCCCCATCTGTGTTTTTGATGTGAAAATTTCACATTACTTAGTTAACAGACCTCTTACAGTTTTGTATACATCCTTTGTACAGTTTCAGCTGACACAAAACTTTTAGGGACATGTGTAGTTCTAAATCTCAGCTAATGCAATAAATTATGTGCAGTTTCTATTGCTACTAACAAACCACTGAATGCCTCTAGATTAAATCATTTTATTTTGAAGACCACCAATGACATCTTTTCCAATCTCAACTGTGCTCTCAGTTATTCCTTTCAATGTCTTTGATCAACTATCTCTCTCATTCTCCAGAGCAAACATTCTAAACCTCTGAAAACCTCTAAGAAAATTAACTCATTGTAAATTCCATGAAATAAAGACCATATTTGCTAGTCCACAAATATATTGATTGAATGAATTAATGAATAAAATCTCTTTTACTTACATATTTAGCATCTATATTTTTATTCAGTAATCAAAATGTTGTCTTCCCTACATTTCTAAGATAATGTTAAGACACAACATACATATTTGTTCAATGACTTGTGCATGCAGTAGGTAAATTTTGCTTTACAAAACAGTCTATTCATTCTTCCCTGCTTCTGTCAGTAATCCCTAACTAAGATGCAGCCTAATTGCTACTGTTAGTAATAATTTTGATTGTATAGAAGCTCTCTTTAGCCTCTCTTTAGACCAATGTCAAAGTTTTTTTACTCTAACATTGCTTGTAAAAGAGAAATCCCTGCTATCAAACTGATAGTTAAGGAAGGAAGAAATACTGTAATCAGTTACGGGCATTAGTGACAGTTATGGGCATTAAATTAAATAGTGACTATTTGCTCATTTGAAAAGAAACAATTTGCACCTGCATGTTTTCATTTGGCTGTATGATAATATCTTTTTTTTTTTTTTAAGATTTTATTTATTTGACAGAAACACAGCCAGAGAGGGAACACAAGCAGGGGTAGTGAGAGAGGGAGAAACAGGCTTCCCGCTGAGCAGGGAGCCCGATGTGGGACTCGATCCCGGGTCTCCAGGATCATGACCTGAGCCAAAGGCAGTCGCTTAACCAACTGAGCCACCCAGGTGCCCGAAAATATCTTTTAAAAATTAGGCAATTGTTATAAGATTTACTATATTAATAAAATATCCGAATTTTATAAGAGTATAAGATCTTTGTTAATTCAGCTACAGTTAAAACCACATATTTTATACAATGTCATTATTCAGAAGATTTTCCCAACTTCTGAACTACATCATTTGATAATCAGGATAATGAAATTATAGTTCTATCAATTTTTTTCACATGACTTTAAATTGATAGCAGTTTGTTTTGCCCTATCATTTTTATTGCAAAAGTTTACCTTTATCAACAGCTTATTTTAAGTCATTTTTCTACTTCTTAACCATTATTGGAACATACTACATTCCTTATTATATTAAAATCTTTGTCATTTTATTTAATCTCCCCCTTCTGCTAATTTTATGCTGTTCATAAACTGATTCAAATAATCTGACTTTCAAACCATTCTATTTCTCTACTACTTTTCTGAATGAATTATTGGTACCTGCATTGTCATCTTCTCCTACGTCCCTGAGATTAATTAAAAGAAAAGTGGGCATGCTCTTAAGTGTTCTTTCTTTAATCCAATATATCCTGGCTAGAGAATATCTGGAGGCTGACAATTTGGTTCTGAGTTTCTGAGAAAGATTGCCCAGTCACCAGAGCAACACCAAGACAGAAGCTTCCCCTCAGGATTCATGGTTCTGATTCTCTCCAGAAGCTGGAAGCTGGTTTATTCTCATACCTTCAACTACCTTGACCAAGTCTTTGTAAAAATTCACTTTATTATTGACATGTTCAACAGTGAATTCAGGATGACAATCGTTTAGAAGTATATGAATGAAAATATTATTTCACAATTTGGGACAAGAAAAGAAATATATAAAAAAAGAAAAAATATTAAAAATCAGTATATTCATGCCTCTATTTGAGGAACTCCTTATTTCCTCTTAATTCACCTACTCATTTGAAATTCCACAAAATGCATTTTTTTCCTTGATCATTTTGCCTATAAACTGAGCAGAATGTTCCTATATTGCATAAATACACTTCTACATATTGTACTATACAGACATATGTCTACCTCATACCCCCCATGTTTCAATAGCATTTATCTTCTAGGTCGATTTTGATAAGATTCCATCCTGGCACACTCATGCCAACTGAGTCATTTTTATCAAAAAAGGAGGTTTCTTTTGACATATAAATGGTCTTAAAGGCATTAGTCTAAATTTACATTAGTGTAAATTAAGAGATTAAACATGAGTTCAAATTCTATCTTCTTCATTTAGGGCTTGCCTGACTTTTCCCAAACTATTTGACTTCCTTAAACCTAAGATACCATTAACTTCATGGGATGCCATCTGTTGTGTGAAATACAGCCTAGAAAATAATATATGGCAGCCAAAGAAAGTTTTCTTTTATCTCTTGAATGTGATTGACAATACTTTATTGTTGTGCTTTTTTGTGGAGGAAGAGGGAAGTTAAATTATGTAATCTATGTAAGATATTTAAAAGAGTGCCATGAATACAATACTTAATGATTAAGGATTATTAGTGTTATTAGCTTTTATTCCTCATCTTTCTTTGCTGCACAATCACTCTGCAAATATTTTAAACTATAGTATTCAATATTTCAGAAGCTCTAATTAATCCATTATCTGCTGCCATTCATTTTGCCTACTCTGTGTCAGAAGTAGCATCAAAATTTGTCATGTAACACATTCTAATGTCAAAATAAAGTGAATTAGAAATCTGAGACATACCTCTTATACACGTTTGTGAAAAATATTTTACTGTCATGAGGAATAACTAACCACATTGCAATATCTGAGATCTGTCAATCTATGATTATTTATATTTTAACTTCATCTGACAATATCATTTTCCAATAACACTTTATAGCTTCAATACACTTTAGCACGGAGTATATAAAAACTCAACAGAAATTTGCTAAGCATTACTTCATTACTCCAAAGAATTCATCATAATTAACACATAATTGCAATAATTAACTTACCCTTGCTCTGTCTCTGTCTCCTCTCGAGTATTTTATGTTGGAGATAAAATGATATATGCCATAGAGAAAATTTTCTACTGAAGACAAATTTAATTTGAGATCAAGAGAAGAAAGACAAAAGAAAAGGCACAATATAATGATTAGTGTAGAGTTGCTCAATATCCTTTGGGCTTCTTGTTGTCTTTCAAAACTGTAAGATTGAAAGGAGGTTTTGGGATCCTCTCTGATTTGTAGTATTTGTTCTGAATTGTCTGGAAATCTATTTGTTTTCTCAGCCAGTGCTGACATGGGGTTGATGGCAGTAAGTTTCTTGTCATTGTCCCCACAGGATCCTTTTCCTTATCAGCTCTTAGCAGATTGTGACCATTTAAGGAGAGACTTCTTTACTGGTTTATCAACCTTATTTTCATAGCTTCTTATTTCCCAGTGTCAAAAACTATTATGTACATTATGTACATTTAAAAAAATGCACTCATCCATGCCAGTAGAATTGTATTTTAAGTGCTAGAGCAAACAAAAATGACCTTGGTTAAGTCTCACAGCTTGTCAGAAATATGACCATTTCTTCAATTCGAGTTTTATTTAAGAACACAAGAGCTAAGCTTAAGGGAAGTGGACTGTTTTAAGAAGAAAAAGCTAGAAAATGATAGCTTTTAAGTTTGAAACCCATCAACTCACACTATTATAAAAACCCACCAAGGAGTGCTGGGGGACAGGAGTGAAAAAACGACACTTAGTAAACTGCAAAACAAAGCCATAGGAGAATAGCAAAAGTCAGAAAGGAAAGAATCCCAGTCCCAAACCTTGAAATGCTCCCTTTGACTCACTGATAGTCACAAACAATTTCAAGGATTTATGACCAAACAAGGCAAGTATTCAAAATGCACATGTCGGGGATTTACTCTACGATGAAAACAGTGAACCAATTTGCCATCATAAAAAAAGTATGTACTATCCAGAAATTTCTTGAGAAAATATTGCCAGATTGAGTAATAGCTTTGTGAATAAGCTGGGAAAATAGAGGGCTTTATGGCACTTAATAATCAAGACAGACTCTGGGAATTGAACAAAATGCATTTTGTCTTCAGTCATTTGCATAACAGCAGTTTTATTTTAAAGGTTTTATGCTGAAAGGAGGAATGCTCTAAAATCAGAAACAGCGAGAATTCCCATTTTGAAACAGGCTGAGTAGGAGTGAAAATATCGCCAAGTGGTCTGGCTGCATGTCAGGATTGTTGTAAAAATAAGTTATGGTGAACTCAGGCCTGAGTCAAAGGCTCTGGACACAGAGGTCACGGTAATGGCTGAGTCCTGAGGATCGCATTCCGTTCCCATTGCTATGAAAATAGAAAGCAAATATGAAGAATGAAGTTTTGGTGGGTGCTGAGAATTGCAGGCAGTTCACTTACTAGAACAAAAGGTTTGCTTTTTCCTCGTGAAGAAAGGATATATAAAATGATGTGCCTTTACCTTCAAATTTGTAAAGTATTAAATGTGCATGCTACTACTAAAAACATCATGATTATATCATTGCCCTATGCAATTGTCTTTTATGGAAATGAATACAAAAAATTAAAGTGAATCACTTCCTACAAGTATTAAAAACTGTACTTTCTTGTAATAAGTATGTAATCTTGCATAGACAATTTTGAAAATACGTTTTAGTTCGGAGACCAAATGTAATGTGACTTCCAAATAATAATCTTGAACACATAATATAACTAAATTCTCAAAACTTAAATTTTTTTTAAAATATTTTATTTATTTATTTGACAGAGAGAAACACAGCCAGAGGGGGAACACAAGCAAGGGGAGTGAGAGAGGGAGAAGCAGGTTTCCCCCTGAGCAGGAAGCCCGATGTGGGGCTCGATCCTAGGACTCCGGGATCATGACCTGAGTCAAAGGCAGATGCTTAACGACTGAGCCACCCAGGTGCCCCTCAAACTTTAAATTCTTAAAATGTTTTTTATTACCTACTTCATAATCAGTTGACTATATCAAAATAGAAATATTCATTGAATGTTGACCTCATGTTAAAACCCACATTCTGCTATTGGCCACGGCATTTTCTACTTAATGGTGATTTTCTCTGTCAGTCTTTGAGGTTTACTTTTATTGTCTTATGAAAACAATGTAGCTATGAATCTAAACACCGAAGAATATGTCTAGATTTCAATAGTTGTAGACAAGCCATTGATAACTAATTTCCTACTTAGAATAAAATCATTATAAATAAAGTATCCATTCTTACCCACTGGGGAATAATTTTCTATATAAAGAATCTTGAAAATAATAATATTTTAAGACCTTAAAGAAATGTTACCTAGTATAATCCCCATTCCATAATAAGGAAATCCAACCTCAAATTACAGTAATTTTCTCATATCATATGGTGGCAAATTAAGAGTCAATTGGATTCCCAGCGGATTTTACACTCTTTGAGGGAAGGGTACTTTATTTTTTTAGCCTTTAAAGTATGCAGTCATTAGGCAATATTTAGTGAATGAAATATATTTTAGAGCATTTTTAACTTGAAAAATGAGCATGATATGTGTATGTATACAAGGTAAAGTCTTACTATTTCATCTCACTGAAACTTAAACTTATTTTTTTTTTAAGATTTTATTTATTTACTTGACAGAGAGAGAGATCACAAGTAGGCAGAGGCAGGCAGAGAGAGAGGAGGAAGCAGGCTCCCTGCTGAGCAGAGAGCCTGATGCAGGCCTGGATTCCAGGACCCTGAGATCATGACCTGAGCTGAAGGCAGAGGCTTTAAACTACTGAGCCGCCCAGGTACCCTAAACTTATTTTTCTTTAAGATTTTATGTATTTATTTGAGAGAGAACATGTGCTTGCACACATGAAAGAGAGAAAGAGAGGCAACATGTGCACACAAGAACACAAGCAGGTGCAGAGGGAGAAGGAGAAGTAGACTCCCCACTGAGCAGAAAGCCCTATGTGGACCTGCATCCCAGGACCCTGGGATCATGCCCTGAATCGAAGGTAGATGCTTAAATAACTGAGCCACCCAGGTACCCCTGAAATTTCAGCTTCTTAAGTGTTTGGGTATAGTATATTTATTGCATGTGTCTCAGAACAAAGCATAATATCTAGCACATAGTAAATGTTAAATAAAAAATAGTTGAGGGTGCCTGGGTGGCTCAGTTGGTTAAGCGACTGCTTTCGGCTCAGGTCATGATCCTGGAGACCCAGGATCGAGCCCCACATCGGGTTTCCTGCTTTGGCTGGAAGCCTGCTTCTCCCTCTCTCGGTCCCTCTGCTTGTGTTCCCTCTCTCGCTGTGTTTCTCTCTGTCAAATAAATAAATAAAATCTTTAAAAAAAAAATAGTTGAATGAATGAATAGAAAATGTGTAATGTTTTATATATTGGTTATAGTACTGAGAATTGATTAATCTTAATATTAACAAATTAAAATATTAATAGTTGGATTAATGACTATAAACATATATCTAATTTATCTAAAATATCTCCCTTTAAAAAAAGGAAAACTACAAAATCAGATAACCAGACATGATGGTTAGTTTTATGTACCCAAATATTTAATCAAACTAGGTGTTGCTGTGAAGGTATTTTATAGATATGGCTCACGCCTCACATCAGTTGACTTTACGTACAGCTTACCCTGGGGAGTATGAGTGGGTCTCATCCCATCAGCTGAAGACTTTAAAAGCAAAATTGAGGTTTCTTCAAGAAGGCCTTCGACCTCAAGACTGTAAAATGGGAAAAAAAAAAAAGACTGTAATATGGAAACCCAGAGTTTCTAGCATGGCAGCGTGCCCTACAGATTTCAGATCAGTTAGTTCCCACGATCACATAAGTCTGTCCTTAAGTTACACGCACTATACATACATCTTATTCGTTCTGTTTCTCTGCAGAACTCCAAGTGTTACACCAGAATTATAAAATCAACTTGGGAAATATTTGGCACCTCCTGTAACAGTTTTGTTAGGATCTTACTGTCATTCTTAACATTAGACAATTTAAACTATTTAAGGATACATGATCAAGAAGCAGAAAACAAATATATTATGATTAGTTGCCTAAAAATGATAGTTGCCTCTAATTTATTAATTTTCCTCTCTCCTGAGCAAAGCATTCTGAATCTTAGTCAGGGCTTTCTATTAGGTCATAGTTTTCACAAAGATATTAGGATCTTTTATAAGCAAATATGGCTTAAATATTTCTATTTTGTGACCTGTTTTATATATTCAGTCCCTTGAATATGATCACCTACTCCTCTCTTGTTTGGCAAAAGCCAGTCACAGAAAGGAAAACAGTGTTTTATAATATATTTTGCCCAAATACTGAAACAAATGAACTGATTTATGTTTCTAAATATGAAAAAAAAATATGCAAAAACCAGATACCTGAACTGGTTGGTTTACCCTTGCTGAATATGTGTTTCAAAAAAGTTTAATTGAAACCATCTGTAGATTACTCATTCACTGTTAAATCATCTAAAGTATTTTTTATCCAATTTATACCGATGTTCAGCAAAATGCCTTCCAAAATTTCTGAATTACCTTGTTCTATTATAGCAAAGAAATTGACCAAAAAAGCAAGCAAAGAAATTAAGGAATCAGTCAAGGTTTTTCTGCAGTTGATATGATCATGTGATTTTTCTTCATCAGTTTGTTTCTTCTACATGTAATTTTATTGTTTTTAATTTTTTTCAGCTTTAATTGAAATATTATTATAATCGACACATAACTTGTATAAGTTTAAGGTGTATATGTTGATTTGATACTTTTATAAATATCACTATAGTATTAGCTACCACCTTCATCCCATCACACAGTTACTTCTTTTTTGTGGTGAGAATATTTAAGTTCTATTCTCTTAGCAACATTCAAGCATATGATACAGTGCTCTTAGCTACATTGTGCTATACATTAAGTTCCCAACTTTATTAAGCTTATAACTAGAAGAGTGTATCCGTTGACCCATCTCTCCCCATTTCTCCCATCCTCCAACCCCAGAAACCACAACTCTTCTCTTTCTCTGAGTTTGCCTTTTCAGATGCCATATGTAAGTGACATCATAGAGTATTTATATTCTCTGTCATTTATAATAAGTGAAATAAGTCAAGGTCTATCCAAGTATCCCATTGGTCAGATTTTCTGCTTTCTCATAGCTGAGTGATATTTTATACATATACCTGTCACATCTTTATCCATTCATCAGTTGACAGACACTGGAGGTTTCCATATCTTGACTATTATGAGTAATGCTGCAATGAACAGGGCAGTATAGACACTCTATAAGATCTTGATTTTCATTCTTTTGGATATACACTCAGAAGTGGGATGGTTGAATTATATACTAGTTCTATTTTTAATTTTTTGAGAGAAGGTACTCATTTGTATCTTCCATTTGCATGTCTTTGAGAAACTGTCAATTCAGTTTCTCTATTTTAAAATCAGCATGTAGATTATTTGCTTATTTGCTATTCACGGTGTGATTTCTGGTGCTGGGCTCTGTGGCCATGGAGAAACCAGAGCTGGAAGGACTACGGGAAAGATATCGAGGCTTCAGTAGGAATAAAATAGGAGCCTCAGATGACAGCAATCAGGAGGTCACAGCAGAAGTAATGGGTTCTCGAAGTAAAGCCAGAAGCACAGTTTTAGTAAAGAATTTGGTAATTAAAGTAGAGGACATTTCTTTCTCTGTAGAGAGAAGTAACAGTTAGAAAATCAGCACAGTTAGAGAATAAATAACACCATGAACCAACTGAATCTAATTGATAGCTACATAACATTACACTGAACAATAGCACAATATACACTTTTCAAACACACATGGAACATTCACCAAGATAGACCATTTTTAGGATTATAAAACACACCTCAATAAACTTAAAAGAAATGAAATAATTCCACGTATGTCCTTTGATTATAATAGAATTGATCTAGACTAATAACAAACAGATAACAGAAAAATCTTCAAATATCTTTAAGTTACACAGAACATTTATAAATAACTTGTGGGTCAAAGGGGAAGCCTCAAAAAATACTTAGGAATAAATAAAAATAATACATCAAAATTTGAGGCAGTACTTAGAGAGAAAGCACAGGAACAAAGTTAAAGCAACAGAACAGCTAAAAAAATGCTAAGAGAGAAATTTACAAATGCTCATATTAGAACAGAAGAAAGGTCTCAAATGAACAATGTAAACTTTTACTTTAAGACAGCAAAGAAGGAAGAGGAAGGGGAGGGGACCAAAACAAACCTAAACCAAGCGGAAGGAAAGGAATACTAAAGAATAGAAATCAATGAATTTGAAAACAGACTGCTAGGATGTGGCTACATTAAGATGAGGAATCAGTGAAAGACCCAGGAATTACAAAAGAAGGCAAGAAAAACAAGTAAAGAGATGACTTTCTTTGTATTTGAGAGAGAATTATAAAGAGGAATATGCTGGTCAATAATGGTGATACTGCAAAGATCAAGTGGAAAAATTAGAAGCAGTAGTTTAATTAAGGAATAATTCCTGACTTTTGATATAACGATAAAATCAAGGTGGTGTAGAAGTGAGATTTCACTTATCTGAATGGTAAATTGGAAATAAAGATATGGGAATAATTTTTTAGGCACTCGAGCAAAGAGTGGGAGCTTGATCAGGTGACAGAATTGAAGAAAGGTGTTTTAGTATATTTCACAACTGACCATGATTGAAGGTGTTGGCAAAAAGCCAAAAGGAGCCAGTAAATAGAAGATGAGTAATTAGCAGATGAAAGACTAGAAGAGGGAATGATCCATGGGACTAGATCAAGGGAATGCAGGTGTGATGGATTATCAGCAGAATAGGCTGGAGGTGTCATGGCTGGGGAGCACAGGAAGATGTTAATTTGGAAAAGGGGAATAACATTTCATCCTTTGAAAAGAGAAATGATAAGCAATCATGGAAAATGTGCAAAGAAATTTTGACAAGTTTGGGGAGTGACATTAAGAAGTTCATAGCAGATGGCTTTATTTATAAATTAGGAGACAAGTTGAACTCACTGTAATGGTGAGAGGGTCAGAATGGCCTTAGGACCTTCAGAGAAGTGAAGTCTTGCAACACCCAAAATGAGAGCTGCATAAGGACTTATTTCTGTCTGAATAAAGAGAACACTGTTCAGAACAAAGGGCCCAACTGAGATTAGATGCTATGAATTTTAATGAAACATAGAAGCATGATTAAATAATTTCTTCCTAAACCTAGTGGCAGAACATCCCCACCATTTTCGTGATACAAGAGGGAAAGGATTGGAGCCTGACAATGTGGTGGACTTAGGACATCAATTAATGGGTACCTGAAATGTAAAACATTTCTACAACAAAAATTGAATTATGAAGGTAATAGGAGGTATTTGCTATTGCCCAGAATCTAACATAATACAAAAAAGAACATTTTTGATACTGTTTCCACTCACATGATAATCTGCAGTTATTTGATTTTTAAAAAAATTTTATTTATTTGTCAGAGAGAGCACAAGTAGAAGGAGCTGCAAGCAGAGGAAAAAGTGGGCTTCCCACTGAGCAGGAGCCCACTTGACTAGATCCCAGAACCCTGGGATCATGAACTGAACCAAAGACAGATGCTCAACCGACTGAGCCACCCACGTGTGCCAATAATCTGCAGTTTTAACTTATTTTATTTCTTTTATGTATTTTCCTGGAATTTTTATTCCCTTTTCATCCCTGTATCTTTTATCTGTCTCCTTATCCCACCACTCCACTTTCTTACAGTGTGCATTCTCTCATCATTCCTCTACTAACTTCCCTGGAAACCTATATTTTAGCAATTACTTAAATAAATCCATATTTTCTCCATATTTTAAAAAGTTTAATTTTCTAAGAAAAAATACTTATAAAGGTAATAGTTTAAAATTAAATGATAAAAATTAAATTAATATTCTTGAATATTATAGCAAGCTATGTAATATTAACTGTTAACCCATACTCAGGTGTTTCATATAATCTGATCAAAACCAAAAGCAGCTGCACAGAACAAATTATCAAAATAATCAATAGGAATGAGTCTCCTTCTTTTCATATATGATTATTACCTATCATTATGTTATTTTTATCCACAGCCATTAAACTATCAAACTTTACAAAGAAAAAAAAAGAAAGCACTTTACTGAAGTTTTAATTTCTTTTTTTTTTTTTTTTAAAGATTTTATTTAGAGAGAGAGAAACACAGCCAGAGAGGGAACACAAGCCAGGGGAGTGAGAGAGGGAGAAGCAGGCTTCCCGCCGAGCAGGGAGCCCGATGTGGGACTTGATCCCAGGTCTCTGGGATCATGACCTGAGCCAAAGGCAGTTGCTTAACCAACTGAGCCACCCAGGCACCCCTGAAGTTTTAATTTCTAATTGCAAATATTGTTAGCAATACCGTTAACAAAAAAGACAAAAAAAATTCATCCTTACATGTGAGCAAAGAGAATTTCTTGTGCCATGATGCATCTGATGGTAATGAGAATCCATAGCAGAACAATGTTAATACTTTGATTCACATTTTCGATTTAATTAAAATTCTTCCCTGTCTTTAGATTATTTTCCTTTATATCTGAAGTTAAATCCCTTTGTATCCCCTACCTGTGGGCCCAAGCTGATTTATATAGCTGTACTGGTAGACAGTTCAAAAACATGCTTAGAATAGTTTATTCCATTTTCAGTGTTTTGATTTAAATAATTGCTTCAAACATCAAAGACAGTCACTTCCCGAGGCCTATAGGAAAATTGTACAGGCTTCTTTCTAGTTTCCTCAGTAATTGTGGCAGTACTAGACCCACTAATATGCCTAGTTTGAGGACTACATTGAAAGGCATGTCTAAGCTGTTATAGAACAATTATAACTGGAAATGACATCAAACAAAGCTGAAAAGTATAGCCTGTGAGACCTACCCTTCATAGAAATGAGAGCTCAGGCTTATAAAAACTTGTTAAAACTCTTGGACTTGCCTTAAGTTTAACTGAAATGAAGGTACAAATATATCATTTTTTTAAAAATATTTTATTTATTGGACAGAGAGAAACACAGTGAGAGAGGGAACACAAGCAGGGGGAGTGAGAGAGGGAGAAGCAGGCTTCCTGCCCAGCAGGAAGGACTGGGACTTCCGGGATCATGACCTGAGCTGAAGGCAGAGGCTTAAATACTGAGCCACCCAGGTGCCCCAAATATATCATATTTTAATGTAGAAGTTGTATAGCCAATCCTTTTTTTAAATCTTTTTTTAAAAGTTTTTATTTAAATTCCACTTAGTTAATATACAGAGTAATATCTGTTTAGGAGTACAATATAGTGACAGCCCTTCCATATATCACTCTGTGCTCATCACAACAAGGGCACTCTTTAATCCCCATCAATGATTTCACGCATCCCCTCACAAACCTCTCCTCTGATAATCATCCGTTTGTTATCTATAGTTAAGAGTCTGTTTCTTTTTCTTTTTTAAAGATTTTATTTATTTATTTATTCATTTATTTATTTATTCATTCATTCATTCATTCATTCATTCATTCATTCATTCATTTATTTATTTATTTATACTTATTTGATGGAGAGAAACACAGCCAGAGAGGAAACACAAGCAAGGGGAGTGAGAGAGGGAGAAGCAGGCTTCCCACTGAGCAGGGAGCCTGATCCGGGGCTTGATAGATCCCAAGACAGATGCTTAACAAGCCGCCCAGGTGCTCCAAGAATCTATTTCGTGGCCTGCCTCTCTATTTTATGCCTTGTCATCATTTGCTTTGTTCGTTAAATTCTATATATGAGTGATGTCATATGGTATTTGTAAAAAATAAATAATCCAATGTATAGACAATTCTATAGACAATTCATAGTAAAGAAGATTAATAAAACATCACTCCAGGGCCTCCTGAGTGGCTCAGTTGTTAAGCATCTGCCTTTGGCTCAGGTCATGACCCTAGAGTCCAGGTATGGAGCCCTGCATCTGGCTCCCTGCTCAGCGGGAAGCTTGCTTCTCTCTCTTCCACTCCCTCTGCTTATGTTCCCTCTCTAGCTGTATTTCTCTCTGTCAAATAAACAAATAAAATATTTAAAAAAAAAAAAAAAGAAGGTAAGAAAGAAAACATCACTCCAAACTGCAAGGCAAAGAATCAAAGGGCATACAGAGAACTGTATTAAGTAACAGTCTCCTCATAAATCCATGTGAGAAGATATTTATTACTCAAAGTCAAATCATAATCTTTAGAATCAGGTATTTCTCCATCTTCAAAATGTAAATATATGTCTAAAGACTGATATATTTTTTAATAGATGTTGATTTTCCCTGCCATAGAATATAATACTTTCATATTAAAATATATATCTCTGCAGCCAATAGTGTTGTTATTAATTATGGACTCTTCAACATACCTATGTATGTACACATGCACATGAAACAGGTGAGTAGTTTTAGAGAAATACTCTATAATTATATGGTAAATTCCCCAACATTAACTCCTATATTTATTTATTATACCCATATAAGGTTTCCCATGTGCCAAGCACTCTTCTAAGTGTTTTATAGGTATAAACATACTTAATGTTCATAACCATCCTAAATTTATGCACTATTAGTGCCACAATTTTAATTTGAGGAAACTAAGGCACAGAGGGGTTAAGCAAATTGTCCAAGTGTCAGAGCAAGATTGTAGAAAACTTCTGAGATGGAATTCAAACCTAAGCAGTCCCTGTAGGTCCCGTTAGTAGTGGCTATGTCCACTACTGCTAAAAGAAAGCAAATTTAGGGTCACACTTCTCCACATATTACCTAGTGATCTATTTTAGATAATTAGACATTCTCATCATAGTGCTAAATATTACCTACTTTTCCCCTTCATTTTCCCCCTCACCACTTTCCTTCTTCCTTTATTTTTTCTCAGTGCTGTATAGGTGTCAGACATCTTGTCAGGGCTCTGAGGATGAAAAATCAAGCACTCAAAACGCATAGGACTAGTGCACAGATAGGCATAGAGGCCAGTGTGGGCTGCACATGGGTGCTCACATCACATGAGGATGCACATGGGATGGAAAACCATACCCACCCTGGACGTATGACCTTCCTAAATCTCCTGAAAGTGCCCCCTAAAGTGGGCTTATGTGAAAACGGTGATAAGTAAACTCCACGGGGGTGGATAGCAAAGGGGAAAATGACACAAAGATGAGAGAACACAAGCAGCTCTAGGAACTGCAAATAGGAGCCTAGAAAACCAGCAAATTAAACAGGAATCAGAGCATTAAAGGCTAGTTGGGAAGATTTTATTCTCCGATTACCACATGAAATGGAATAATTTAATTAGTAAAGTATCTAAACACTATGAGGTAGTAAAATCATCCCAGAAAATATGCCAGTTTCTGAAGAAATGCTTTCTCATTCACATATGAAATTCTAAATGTGAGACAACTTCATCAAAGCAAGAGAACAAGGAGGAGACATAAATGACAAACACCAGAAGGATCAGCGAGAATTACATGTTAGGATGATTACACGTTGAGGTAACTATGGGACATTCAGGTAGCAATGAAGAGAGGTAGTCGCTATGTAAACAGCATTTAAAGAAAGTCCTGGAAGGAAGGTAGATATCTTGTTGTCTACAGCTTTTGGAGGATAGTTGAAATCATTAGAAATGGTGAGATATCTTAGAAAGATTGCATACAATAAAAAGAATAAAGAGGGGTGCCTGAGTGTCTTAGTCAGGGAAGCATCTACCTTCAGGTCATGATCCTGGGGTCCTGAGATTGAGACCCCCATCGGGTTCCCTGCTCAGTGTGGAGTTTGGTTCTCCCTCTCTTGCTTCTCTTGTTGTGCTCTCTCTCTGTGTCAAATAAATTTAAAAAAGAAAGGAAAAGAAAGGCCACACATCAAATAATAGCACGCACTAATATTTAGAGTGAGCTTCAGGTGAAAAAGTTTGGAAAGAGATTGAGAAAGACTGAGGAGCTAGGAGGAAAATAAGAATATACAGGACAAGGGAAACTAAGAGGAGAGAGATTTTTAAGTCTAGAGAGTTAAATGTTTCAAATGATACAGAAATAATAAATAAGAACAAGAGGATATTTTAAAAAAAAACTTAGCAACAAAAATGTAATTAGCAACAAAGGCAAAATAGTTTAGCGGCCTTGTTCGAGTCAAAGATACTGTAGCAATGGCAGTACTAACTGAGCAAGGAGGAGTAGAAAAAGCAAGTATGTACTTTTCCAAAAAAGCCGAGCCAACATAGGTCCGCGACTTCCCCTCTACAATAGTTTCTCTTCCATTCACATTCAGCCAGTCCCAAAGAATCACAGCCACAACTGACACTTAGCCTTATTCCTCCTCCTAGCCACAGTGTAGTATCCCACAACCTCTCTCACACATTTCATCCAGTCTGCCACTCCTGCTCTCACTGCTTTTCGATTCTGTCATGACCTTTCTCTATAAATCTCAATCTCCCTATATCTCAATATGATCAACCTATACATGATACTCCCTTAAATACCAGAGGATCCTTTCCTCTGTACGTTAGTCAGGCTCTTGGGGCTGCAAGTGACCCAAATCCAGCTTCAGCTAGATTCAGCTTAAAAGGTAGTTTATTGGCTCAGATAACAAAAAGCCTCTGGATACACCAGCATTAGGCACAGCTGGATCCAGGTGATCAAACCATACTGAGATGAACTCATCTCTCTATTTCTTGGCTCCACTTTCTACTGTGTTGTGATAATTCTCAAACAGATGTTCTTAATTTGTTGGTGAGGAGAATGACTCCCAAAAGCTCCAAACCTACATATTTCTTATAGCTTGTGAGATATTGTAATTTATAATAAGAAATATATATTTGGTTTTTGTCCATGATTCTGGTGACAGAGCTCCTAAAAATCTTGGAATTTTGTAAGTGGAGAGAGAAAAAGCAACAATGGTGTCTTTTATTAAGTTAATGAGGTGATTTTTGGAATGCACCTGAGAATGGGGGCGATTGTTAGGAGAACCAACAATTTCAGCTCTATCCTGTCACCTCTGGGAAGAGAAGAAGGTCTGGGGGTTGAGTTCAATCACTGAAGAGTCAATAATTTAAACAATCATGTTTGTGTAATGAAGCTTACATAAAATCCCAAAATAATGAGGTTTGGATAACTTCCCAGTTGGTGACCATGTGCAGATCTGGGGAGAATGGCAGGCTCTGAGAGGTCATGGAAGTTCTATGCTCTTTCCTCATACCTTCCCTTATGCATCTCTTCCATCTGGCTATTCCAGAGTATATCTTTTTTTTTATAATAAACTGATAGTTTACTAAGTTAAATGTTTCCTGGAATTCAGTGAGGTACTATTAGTTAGTTGAACCCAAGGAGGAGGCTGTTGGAATCTCGGATTTATAGCCAGTTGATCAGAAAAACAGGTCATAATCCAGATTTGTGATGTGTGTCTGGAGGGGGTCTGGATGGGTGTCTGGAGGCAGTCTCTGTAGGCCTGAACTCTTAAGCTATGGGATCTGATGCTATCTCTGGGTAGATAGTGTCAGAATTGGGATAAGTTGTAGGACACCCAGCTGGTGTTGCAAAGAATTGCTTGGTGGGGGGTTGCAAATAATTACACCCCCACAAATGCTAGAACTGTTATCAAAATTATAGCTTGCAATGCAGGAAGTACTTACGGGCTCTTTATCAAGATTCTGATGTCCACTAGCCTATCTTTGAAGTTGGGGAGAAGTATCATTCTCAGTGAAGCACAGAGAATGAGAATGAGGGAAAGTATCTTCTGAAGTTAAAAGAAGATCTGTTTAAAAAAAAAAAAAAAAAGTTGGGCAGAGAGATATTGCCTGGTAAATAAAGCTAATCACAGCCATTGTCCATACCAAAACACTAACCATATTTCCCTACTTGCCTTTCCAATCCCTAAAGCTGATTTCTTCATCTCTTCCATGTGGTAAAATAGAAAACTCACATTTCACTCAGATGTAGCTTGTGGGGAGAATGACCTTGACAACCTATCTTCTGTCAGACTGGTTGTAAAATGTGTTGGCCTCCTATAAATCTTTGTGCAAACCTCATTTGGCCTACTGCTTAAGGCAGTCCCTCCTAGTCCCCCAAAGCTGTGATCAGGTCACAGAGGGGCTGGCCTGACCCCAAATGGACACTGACATGGGGCATTTTGCCACTGCATTGCCATGTCATAAAGCTGCAACTACAAGACTTGAGGCGACCTCCCTAATGACCCCAGTGAGGCAGCGGACTCATTCTCTCACATCCATGATCACAAACACTGCAGGGGCAGGAGAGAGCGGCAACAAAGGTCTGTCAAAACCTGTTATTCCATGGTGGCGCCTGGGTGGCTCAGTTGGTTAAGCGACTGCCTTCAGCTCAGGTCATGATCCCGGAGACCTGGGATCGAGCCCCACATTGGGCTCCCTGCTCGGCGGGAAGCCTGCTTCTCCCTCTCTCACTCTCCCTGTTTGTGTTCCCTCTCTGGCTGTGTTTCTTTCTGTCAAATAAATAAATAAGATCTTTAAAAAAAAAAAAAAAAGACCTGTCATTCCTTTCCCTAATCGTTAGACTCTCCCACTACTTCACACTGGAAAACTTGTACCCAGAATTTTATAGGAATCATTCCCTTGTTAGTTTGTATGTTTGTTTGTTAAGAGTTTTGTTTTGGCTTTAAAACTTATTTATTTGTTTGAGAGAGAGACAGCACTAGCGGGGGACGAGGAGGAACAGAGAGAGAATCTTAAGCAAACTCCCTGCTGAGCATGGAGCCCAGTGGGGGGCTTGATCCCAGGACCCCAAGATCATGACCCAAGCTGAATCCAGGACTCAGTTGTCCCACCAACTGTGCCACCCAGGTGCCATGATATTGTTATTCTTTACAGAAATGAACTATGAAACTTTTTTTTTCTAACGCCTTCTTTATTGACTTATCCATTTGGTTGCAAGCAGTTGTAATTAATTTACTTTCACTTCATTTTCTATATAGTGATGCCAAAGACCAATGGTAGAATTACCTACTCATGTATATCTATCTGCTGGCACACAGGTTGTGCTTTCCTTTTGGGTATAAACCTAGGAATGAAATTGTCAGCCCTACCTTCAACTTCAGTACATAGTATAAAATACTTTTCCAAAGTGGTTGTAACAGTTCTCACTCCTACCAGCTGGGTATCAGTGTTTCTATTGACCCCCCCATCTTACCATTGACATTGTTAATCGCTTAAAAATTCAGCATTCTGGTGTTCAGTGGTATTATATTATGGTTTAAAACTGCATATCCTTGGTTTTCATTCAGGTTGAAAACTTTTTATTATATTTAATGGGCATTTGGAGATTTCCCTTTGGAGTTGTCTTCTTACTGATTGTTAGAAGTTTCTTAGATATTCTGGATTGACCATTTTGTTAGTTATATGTGTTGCAAATATCTTTGCCCCACCTGTTAATGGTCATTTTAGTGTTTTACTAACTAACCTGGATAAAGATGAATGGTTTAGATTAAGAGTAACAGGAGGAAAATGTAATATATTTTAAGCACCAATTAACTAATATATAGAACCGTAGGCACTAGGCATTCTCTAAGAGTTTCTATCTAAATATTTTTGAAATAAACATAGACATACATCATCGAAGGTCATTGATTAAATATCAATTGTAAGATCTAGAAGTAAGTATTATTAGCAATCCACAAACCTCTCTCTTGCTGTCTCCTAAGTACTAACCTTTCTTCCTCTTTAGAGTTAATTCCCACTTTGATTTCTAAAACCAAAGTCTAGTTTTGTGAGTTTTTAAATTTTGTTTACATGGAATTGTGTGAATTTTTGTGTGAATTTTTCTCACTCTTATATGTGTCAGATTTACCCATGTTATTACATATAGCAATAGTTTGTTATTTTTGTTGTCATATGGTGTTTCATTGTATGAAATATGTGCCATGTTTTGTTTATTCTTTCTACTCTTGTTATCCATTTGAATTATTTCCAGTTCTTGTTTCATTAATCTTCCTTGTAGTTTCTTTCTGTAATTTCCAGTTCCCTGATAAATTATTTATCTTATTTAATTTCATTTTCTGCCCTTGAAGAATAGAAGCTTGATTATTTAAAAGTTTGATAGAAAACTCTAATCTCGGGCCTCTTTAGGTCTGTTTTGAATTTCTATTGTTTTTCTTCCTTCTTCTCTTCGTAACTTTCCTGTTCACCTACCTGGTTGTTTTATATAGTATGCCACGACTTCTATATGAAAGTTTGTCTAAGTATTTCAGTCCTATCATAATCCCATCTTCCTCCAGGGAAGATTGCTTTGGGCTGGTAGTTGGAGAGCAGTAATCCAGCATCGTCTTTCTTCAATCTCAGGGTGAGGCCTCTAACTATCTCAGACCAAAGTACAAAGAACATGAACACCACCAGTCTTTTCTCTTCACCGCCTTGGTATACCCTGACCTTTAACCTTGCTCACATTACACTGGAGACTGCTTTCAAATTACCCCTTAGACTTTCAGCCCTCTTGTCTGTTTTTTTCTGGCATCGACTAACACCTCAAGTAAAAACCAGCCCCAGATAAGTGCCTCTAGCTAATTTCTCTTGATTCTCTCCTCTCTATGATTTTCTTTTTTTTTTTTTTTAAGATTTTATTTATTTGACAGAGAGAAACACAGCGAGAGAGGGAACACAAGCAGAGGGAGTGAGAGGGAGAAGCAGGCTTCCCTCCAAGCAGGGAGCCTGATGTGGGGCTCGATCCTGGGTCTCTGGGATCATGACCTGAGCCGAAGGCAGTCGCCCAACCAACTGAGCCACCCAGGTGCCCCTCTATGATTTTCATCAGACAATTTTTCATTGGTTTATTGACCCCTGATGCTTTGAAGAAAACAAGTAAATATTTTTAAGCTTTTCTGTTTGCCTAATGAGAAAGATTGACCTGAATTTTCAAATCCACCATTATTGAAAGTGAAGAATCTCTTCTTAGGATCATTAAAAATTTTCTTTCTCTTTATTGGCATGTTATAGTCTTCCTAGCAGAATATTAAATTTCTTAAAAACTAAAAATTTCTCCCAAGTAAAATAACCTTGTAGAATATCATTGCTAAATGTAATAAAATAGTATAAAATAGTATGTACTCATAATCATCACTTTCTTATGACCCATTCACTTTTTTAGCTGCTAGAATATTGGTTTTGATCTCTATGTATTCAATAAATGTCTTATAAAGTACCTAACATTGAGTCACTCTTCTTAAATCTACTTGATTTCTTAAAGATAACTGAATTTATATTTTTAAATTGGTAATCTAAAACCCATTAAAAACACTAAAACTGGTGCTGGGTGCCTGGGTGGCTCAGTGGGCTAAAGCCTCTGCCTTTGGCTCAGGTCACGATCTCAGGGTCCTGGGATCAAGGCCCACATCGGGCACTCTGTTCAGCAGGGAGCCTGCTTCCTCCTCTCTCTCTGCCTGCTTCTCTGCCTACTTGTGATCTCTCTCTCTGTCAAATAAATAACTAAATAAAATCTGAAAAAAAACAAAACAAAAAAGCTTAAAAAAAAAAAATACCAAAACCCAATGCACCTGCTTAGTCCCACCCTTTGAGTATTTACAGCTTTGACCCTTAGGGACACAATTCTTTTCATTTTAATTTGTTTTATATGAATAATCATCATGTGCTTAATCTTTTTACTTCCTTACTTTCTTTTCTTTTCTTGTGCTTTCTGAAGTTTATTTATGGCCTCTTTATGTCTTTCTTTATAGTTTTGAAGTACAAAATAAGTATTAGTCAATTTTGGAAGAAGTCTTCTATTCCCTCTAAAATGCCCTGCAAAATGTTGTTTTTCTATAATAATTATCCGTAAAACACCTGCATATCCTCTACAGCTCTGCCTCTTTAGTGTGAACCATTTGTTTATGTTCACTATCTGCAATAACCAAGATTCTGAATGTTTTGCTGTTATAGGGAAAAACTTTTTAGATCTCTTTTTGGAGCACTTACTTTCTGATTGCATTCTAAGCTGAAATAAATTTGTCACATTTTCTGCACTACCTTTTCCCAGGAAGAGAAGGAATTATTATTTCAGCATCTCATGTGTACACCATATTATATAGATCTGTAATTTCCAAACCTGATTGTTTTTCAGAATAGTTTTTAAAAAATACAGAACCCCGAGGTGCCACCTAAATCTACTGAATCAGAATTCCTTAGGATAGAGCTAGCAACTTCTTGTAGTTTTGCTGGAGTTGGTTTTGACCTCCTTTTGTAACTGTGATAACAAGCCAGGATTGCAGTCTGCTACAGTGCTGGCTTACACTTCTCAAATCAAATCTTCTAACCAAAAAACTTAACACTAGTTTTCACTTATGTCTTGTTATATCCTGATACAGCTCTACCTAAGTCTATATTTTTACTAATTGTTTTACAATTCTTAGACACCTAGGATTATAATACCAAACCCATCATTGACTTTTTTTCTCTCCTGACTTTGCCTCTCCCATTTCTATCCAGTCTCCAAAACATATTGATTTGATTTCCACAATATTTCTCTCATCTGTCTTCTTTACATTTCCAGTGTAACTACTCTAATTCAACTCCCATTTCTCTTGCTAAGATTTTAAAAAGCCTATTCTACCTGACTCTGAAATCAATGACATATAATCCATCCTATACCTTAATCTCAAAAAAACATAGCTTGACCTTAGCATGCTTTCTTTAAAACATTTTTAACAGTTTTTTTCTCTCTTTCAATGAAAACTGAGAGTCCATAGACTGAATGGCAATCAACATTTACTTTTACCTGCTCATGATGTACTATTTTAGCATTGTCTCCTGTTTTTCCTTCTTTATACAACTACCCGTTAGTCTATTTACTTCTCTAAATATGCTTTTTACTTTTAGCTTACATACATTGCTTATGGTGTCCTTTTCATTTGATTTGTCCTTCCACATTCCCTCCCTGTTCTGATAGTTTATACATATGTCCAAGTAAAGTTCAAACGCCACATTCTTCAAAGCTTACTTGATCTCACATGGTTGCAATGATCCATTTGTCTTTACAATCCTATTACTTTATGTTACAGATATTTTGCATGTAGCTCTTCGGCCTTCATTGTTTTTAAGCTCCCTGAGAGTTGAAACTGTAAATTATTCAGCTTTCTTTGCTCCAGAATGCCTGGCACAATGCCATGCCCACAATGAGGGCTAAGTGATTTACGGAAGAAACTGGTGGGTGCAGGCATAAATGGCTATACTGAGAATCATAAAGTAGCAATAAAATGACTATCCGGGCATCACTAAAATTTGCTTACAAGATTATAACGGGAGAAATTGAGAGTAATGGAGCAACAAACATATTATTATTATCTAAGAATTATTTCATTTTGATGAGATGAATAAGTGATTATCTCTGTCTGAACATATGACAGAGTATGTAGAAAGCTCTGCTTAGTGATTATTTAAAATGAATTTTTTCATCATAATATTTAGATGAATGAATCCCAAATATAAAATACTACACATACCTGGGCAAGATATTTTTTTTCTGTTTTTAAATAATTCTTATCTGGAAAATAACTATCTAATATTAGTTGGCAAATATTTATATAAATTTCTGAAAGCAAACTACCTATTACATTCTCCAGTGTTTCAGGCAAAAAACAACAACAAAAAAGGCCTTTAATTCTGCATTCATTATGCAAACTCCCAGTAACTGGCTCTTCAAAGAAGCTGTCATTTACTGAGAAGAATGTTCCTGCTAAGTCATCTGAATTCCTTGCCTCTTATGGAGTTGGTTTTCACTTCTTTGAGACTGTGCTGTATCTTGACCGTTAGAGGTAGTAATAGACGTACACTACTTAAATAAAAAATTTTGGCTTGCATATGTCAAAATATTAACAGTTTATGTTTAAAGTACTCAGTGTGATTTAAAAGTGGACAGACTTTGTAAGTTTAATATTTCTGTTTCCAGCAGAGAATAACAGTTACCATGAAAGTGTTCTACAAAGAAACTTCAGATAATGTGATCTCCCCTATAAAACACAATTTGTTGTTTATGATTTAGAGTTTTTTTTTTTTTGTTTTTTTTTTTTTGAAAAAGATTCTATTTATTTGACAGAGAGAAACACAGCCAGAGAGGGAACGCAAGCAGGGGGAGTGAGAGAGGGAAAAGCAGGCTTCCCGCTGAGCAGGGAGCCCGATGCGGGACTCGATCCCGGGTCTCTAGATTCATGACCCGAGCCGAAGGCAGTCGCTCAACCAACTGAGCCACCCAGGCGCCCCTATGATTTAGAGTTAAAGACACATTTTCAAATATTAGTTTAAATGAATAAATGACCTCTGAGGTTATTCGTAGAATTCATATTCAGGTAACCAGAAGCAAATGATTAGAGTCTTAGCATTTTTTCTTATCTTTCTTCCTTTCTGCTCATGGACAATCCTTGCTTTATAACTCTGCTCACTCTCACTCCTTAGGCCACCAGAAATGGCTGATGGACTATGCTCATTCTTTTTGGTCTCCTGGTAGTGTTTTCTTCTCCCTCGTGTTATTAGTTTATTTGGTATTGGAGATATTATAATGTCCCTTAAAAAAGATGTACTGATTGCTGTGAAAGGCCTGGCTTCTTTATCATGCTACCAAATTCAGTCCTTTCCATGAAACAAAATAAGCTTATTCTATGGTGTTTCTTTCCCCCATAATGTTCCTGAACCTATAAAAAGAAGGTATGCAACAAAATGTAAGTCCTTACCAAAAAAAGAAAAGAAAAACCAGAATATTATACTTTAATTTTTGTTTATTTCTGGCTTTTGACTGATATGCTACGTAATTGCCTAGTATGAACTATATGACTATATAGGGTGATAGTTTTATGTGTCTAAGAGCAAGTAAGAATTTAGTTCACTGAAACTGGAAAGATGGATAATTCATTTTCTGTAGGAGGCAGGTTAGCCCAGGTTCCTTTGTATATGAGAGGGAAAAAACAACCTCAAAATAGACTAAACACTATAGAAGAAAGTTATTGGATCACACAGTTACACTCTAGGATAAACATGTCTTTAAGCAGGGCTGGATCCAAAAACACAAGGGATGCCATTAGGACTCCAGGTCTTATCTTTTTCCTATGATTAGGCTTCCTTAAGAAAAGTAATTATAGTGGGACGCCTGGGTGGCTCAGTTGGTTAAGCGACTGCCTTCAGCTCAGGTCATGATCCTGGAGACCCGGGATTGAGCCCCACATCGGGCTGCCTGCTCGGCGGGAAGCCTGCTTCTCCCTCTCTCACTCCCCCTGCTTGTGTTCCCTCTCTGCCTGTGTTTCTCTCTGTCAAATAAATAAAATCTTAAAAAAAAAAAAAAAAAAAAAGAAAAGTAATTATAGCTTTAGGCTCACATTGTCTTTATAAATTGTGATCTTAGAGAACATAGTAGGCATTTGCTGATTGTACCAGTAACTCAGGACAATTCTGTCTGGCTCAGCAAAAGATTCTAGGTCTCGTGTTGGTAATGAGGACAATGTGATTGACAGGTTTATCAAGTGGGAGAAACATTTCCCAGAACAAATTCATGTGGAATGACAAGTATCTAATATTGACTATAGGTAGGAATCAACCAGCAACTCTAAAGATGCACTGATAAGTAAACATTTGAGGGAAAAAGCAGCAAAATGGACCACCTGCCAATATACTTTAAATACTCCAAAATAGGACCAAAGGCTTTTTGGAAGGAATACTAAAGACATTGAGAATTAGATTTTGCTAATAAGTGCTAATTTATTTTCTTATCGGAGATGAAACATCCACTTCCTTGTATAATAAGTCTTTTTGACCAGAAAATAGTTTATATTATTTCCTCCCAATATGCTCCTCTCCTTTGGGAAGTAACAGTCTTCACCTATGTTTTCTCTTGTATTGAGAGCGGTAACTCCAAGTGTTGATGTATCTTTCCCACGTACTAATCTACATGAATTTGCTTACTCCTGTCTTTTAAATTTGTCTTAAATACATGACCATCATCCTACCTGTCGTGATATTAATTTAGGCTATCAACATAGAGTGCCTTTACTATTGAAATTATCTCTAGAGCAGTCTCAATGCCTACATTTTCCCCATCTTACACATAGAATCACAAGTGTGGCAGTGCTTGAGAACATATCTAATCAAGTTGATGGCTTCCCTTAATTTAAATTGTACCTGAGTAGATGGATCCTAACAACTACATTCATGATATGGCACAGCTTTAATTGCAATAACTTCCCTGACTTGTCATCATCATACTTTGGTGATAGAGAAATGTTTGTACTTCCCTAAGAATGTTATACTATTAGATATCTCTATGTGTTGATAGCTCCAGTGCAAACAAGGTCAATAACTACCCTTCAGTTCTACTTTTCTCTACAGACTTGTATATTTAGTTTTCACAGACTATTTTATCTGTTTGCACACCTCACTCTCATAATTCACATTAGGCTCTGTTTCTTAAAGGTATACATTATGACCTTAGCTACTCAAAATGGTATTCCATGGTATTCCATATTCCAGAAATATTAGCATTGCAAAGGAGTAGGTGAGTGAGTGAGTGAGTATGTATGTGTATGTATGTATTTTAGAGGTAGAGAGAGAACATGTGTGGGGCAGTGAGTAGAGGGCAAGGGACAGAGAGGGAATCCTAAGCAGATTCCATGCCCTGAATGGAGCCCATGTGACGTTCAATCTCACGACTTTGAGATAATGACCTGAACTGAAATTGAAAGTTGATGCTGGGGCACCTGGGCAGCTCAGTGGTTAAGCCTCTGCCTTCGGCTCAGGTCATGATCCTGGAGTCCTGGGATTGAGCCCCACATTGGGCTGCCTGCTTGCCGGGAAGTCTGCTTCTCCCTCTCTCACTCCCCCTGCTTGTGTTCCCTCTCTGGGTGTTTCTCTGTCAAATAAATAAAATATTAAGAAAGAAAGAAAGAAAGAAAGAAAGAAAGAAAGAAAGAAAGAAAGAAAGAAAGAAAGAAAGAAAGAAAGAGGGGGGGGAGGGAGGAAGAAGGAAAGAAAGAGGGAAAGGAGGAAAGAAAGAAAGTTGGATGCTTAACTGACTGAGCCATCCAGGTGCCCCACCAAGGAGTTATATAGAAATGAAGATTTTCCGTCTACCACCAGCCTAGTGAATCAGAACTTTTAATAAAACCTCCAAGTGATTTAAATATACTTTAATTTCTGAGGAGCACTGATTTTTGATGTAGTCTTTGTAGTTTACTAGCAAGTGTCTAGCAAATATGTACTTATACCTTGTAAATAGTAGAGGACTTACATATCTTGAATTTAATTGAATTGAAATAAATTTATCCACATCGTGATTTTTTTCTGAGCTTTGGGAAAAAAAAATATGCACCTTTCCTAGAAATATTGTACTGGGGAACTTGCCTCTTAAGAAGTGAAAGATCCTGCGATAATGGCGTATTCCCAGACTACAGATTTAATTATTTAGCCATATCTCTTTCTTCAAATCCCAGAAAAATCTCTCTCACCATTACCCGTGAAAGTGAAAGCAGTGGTGAGTGGAAATGTATGTAAGAATTCAGGCCAAGCTGTCACCTGTTGCAGGAGGTTGACTGCATTGTGTGGTGATGCCCCCGCTCAGGCTCTGGGCTCAGGCACCTGACTGCTTTAGCTGGTAGAATAGGTACACATTCAGTGTGATCAGAGATGGGCACTTCCATTTCCTTCTTCTTGCTCATTGCCTTCATTATTGGAACAAGGAGCAGAGCCCAGTGGGCTCCGTTTGCTGTACCAGGTAAGGCCTGGACATGACAGAAGCCCCTGCCACGCTGAGTACTGCCAACGTGTAGCTGATCAACAACTGACTAAAGATATGAGCGAGCCCCTTTAACCCAGGTAGCCACCACACTGATAAGCACAAGTATGTATTGATATATTTTTGTATGTCACTGAAGTTCAGTGATCGTTTGTGATGGAACATTAGTGGGGCAATGGATTGCTGCTAGAACAATGGAATGCGTTCAAGTACACTCAGTCTCAGTGTTGGTTCGTTTACATCCTGAATGATTTTTTTTATAGTGCTTAAACATAACCAACAAAAAGTATTCCCTATACTTAAATATCTTAGTTGTAAATCTTAATTATAGAAATAAAAATAGTTATATATTAATATATTAATTCACTTAAAGCATTTTAGTTAGCCACTGGCCAGTGTCTAGCGATGGGGGGTGGTAAGGTGGATTAGGCAGCAGCTGGAAGTTATCACCCATACTTACAACAGCTGTGGAATGGGTTTATTGCTGGTAAATTTGAACGCTGCAAGTCTGGGCTCTCAATTTTCCTGATTATAAATCTGAAATTCTTATACCTTAATATTTTCTCATAGATTTTCCTTTTATGCAATCAAGTGTTCTTTCCTTTTGTTACTTTTTGTAACTTTCTCCAAATGTAACCCAAAATATCATTGTTCTCTATCCAGTCCGCATAAGTGACATGACATAAGAATGAACTAAATGAGTCTCCAAATGATTTTCAATAAAATTCTATCAAAATGTCTGCAAATGATGTATGATATTTTCTTCAATCATACTCTTAGGTCATTCTATAATGTACAGTATACATAGTTTGCATTTATCAGTTCCAACTTTGCCTGAGTCTACTGTTTACTCCAAAATTTTCCAAAATTAGATTATAACAACTATGTCCTTAATCAGTGAGGAGTATAATTTTCTTGCTTACACTAATGAAAGCAAAGTAAATGTTATTAATGTAGCTTATGTATTTCTAATTATAGAACTACAATGTTTCATCTGTCTTTTAGATATTTTTAATACTCACTTTTGTACAATAAAATAATTGTGGTTTATTTGTTTTTCTTTAACTGAACTTCCTAGTACATTTTTGACAATTCAAGGAAGAAATATGAGAATGCTTTTTATGATGTTTGTTTTCTCTACATTTCTATAAGATTTCCATGCTACAAGAATCTTACTATGTTTTCAAGAAAAATGTGAGGTGGGGTGCCTGGGTGGCTCAGAGGGTTAAGGCCTCTGCCTTCAGCTCAGGTCATGATCTCAGGGTCCTGGGATCCAGCCCCACATTGGGCTCTCTGCTCAGCGGGGAGCCTGCTTCCCCCCTCTCTCTGCCTGTCTCTCTGTCTACCTGTGATCTATCTCTCTGTCACATAAATGAATAAAATCTTAAAAAATAATTATGAGGTAAGGGTTGATTAACTTTCTTCTTTAAAGTGATACATAGGGGTGCCTAGGTGGCTCAGTCGTTAAGCAACTGCCTTAGGCTCAGGTCATGATCCCAGAGACCAGGGATCGAGCTGACATCGGGCTTCCTGCTCAGCAGGAAGCCTGCTTCTCCCTCTCTCACTCCCCCTGCTTGTGTTCCCTCCCTAGCTGTGTTTCTCTCTGTCAAATAAATAAGTAAAATCTTAAAAAAAAAAAAGTGATACCTATTTGCTAAAGACCATGTGACTTGCATATAAGATAGTAGAGGCTTCAAGATGTTAGCAAAATCTGAAAGAAACACAGAACTTACCAAACGATAATGACACAAAACAGTTATGGCATATGACCTATTATAATCATATGAGGTGATAACTTATAAATTAATCCATCTTCAATTCAAATTATGTGAACATGTTGTCAAGAGAAAAAATGTACTTGAAACTGTGTATATTTCAGAATTTTTGTTTGGTATCAAGACAATGGTTGATATCTACTGTCCAATTTCATTTTGAGAAAATTTCTAAGAGTCAATACTTTATTTGATTTTTTAGGAATTTAACATCCTTTACGACATCATTTAATACCTACTGAGGTAGTATTCATCCAGTGTTCAGAAATTCTTAATATTCTTCCTACTTAATGACTGCAGAAAACCAACAAATTTCTGAGCCTATCTACAGAAAGCCATAAGACAGACCAATATGCCAAGAATATATATAAAAGTGACACAATTCTTACTTAATCAATTGTTGTGTCTCTACTCAGGAATTGATCTACTTCATAACAAATTGTAAAATACTGTAGCAGCCAGGTCAGTTGGATTATACAAGAGCTATATTTTGATATGAAGAAAACTGGAAAGCTGGAGAAATTAAAGACAAAAATCAATCATCCAACCAAAGCAAATACACTAACAAAAGATAAAACACCAAAAAATTAGCCTAAATATTGAGCTGGTTACCCAAAGTATCTTTCTCATTTATACAATAAATTTTCATGTATAAATTGGGTTATATTTTCAAATATATCTTTACTTAATATGCCAATAATATAAACCAACTGAGTAGCATTGTTGTGTCCCTATTATGAAAAAAAAGGCATTATATATGATTCCTGTTTTTCCCTTCAAATCTTTATAAATTATGGAAACTAAATAATAAATTTTGCAATACATTGCTAATCTTGGTCACAAATAAATAACAGACAACAAAATATAGATGACCAATTATGTCATTTAAGAAATCATCAATAGGGGCACCTGGGTGGCTCAGTTGGTTAAGTGACTGCCTTCGGCTCAGGTCATGATCCCGGAGACCCGGGATCGAGTCCCACATCAGGCTTCCTGCTCGGCGGGAAACCTGCTCCTCCCTCTCTCAGTCCCACAGATGCTTGTGTTCCCTCTCTGGCTGTGTTTCTCTCTGTCAAATAAATAAAATCTTTAAAAAAAAAAAAAAGAAAAAAATCATCAATAAAAATTTATTGACTTTTATATTACATAGTATCTTCATAGAATTTGCTTAATCTTGCATCTTTGTGCTTTGTAATTTCAGAAATCAGCAAGATAAATGTCAAAATAAAATTTTACATTTGGTAGAAATTAAAAGTTTGACTTTCTTATTAATTAAGAAAGGCTGTTTTGAAAGAAATGGCAAAAGTGTTAGTATGCTAAGGAAATATTAAGGCTCAAGATAATCTGTCTAGAATCTAAAAAAAGCTGTTCATGGAATTTTCTTCATAACAAGATGAACAAAATATAAAATCTCACGCAGCCTCCTGAGTCATAATAAACATGTTAAAAGGTGAAAATTTAAATTCTTTTCATACCATTATTTGTAGCATAATGCATAATGCCTGTGGCTTAGGGATAAAAACTGTTATGCTTCTTTCAGACATGAATACAAATAATTTATTCAAATAAAGTCCAATACTCAATTAGGTCAAAAGGAGAGAGAGAAAATATTATATATGACTTAAAGATAAACAGTCAAGGGACTGATGAAACAGGAACAGAAAAAACTTTTACAGGCCCACCACAGAAATCTTCTTGCCAAAGTCCTGTGTTATCCAAGTTGGGGATCATGAGTTACAGTCCTTCTGCCAGTAAAAAGATAAATTATAGTCTGAGATTTCTATGCCAAAAAATATCCAGAGATTAAATAAAAAATATCCCAGGAGGTTAAATGAAGAACCCTTTCAAAGTGTTTTTAGCAGAGCAGCTGGTGTCATCAAATGGTCAGAGAAATCTTAGTGTGCATGGTCGCCAGGACTTTATTGTTGGGTTCACCTGCTTCACCTGCTTCACATTTGATGAAATCTCTATCCTTAAAGCTGCTTTCCTCAACTTAAATATTTAAGGAAGGGTTATGGCAAGCCCAATAAAAATCCTAGGTCTTCACAAAGGGGCATTCTGAAATATTTTAACAATTTCTCCAATGATCTCAACATATCGATTTGGATTTGAGATCGAATCATGTGCTTCAAAACAACTTTCTAGAAAACTCTTTTTTTATACCAGAGATATGAAGGATGTTTTCAAGAATGCTCTGGTAAACACCAGATTTATCATCTCACGTAGTCATGTCCCATAAGTTCATATCATGTATTCTAATGCATATTTAGTTTGTGGTAAGGGAGGGGAAAAAAACCTAGACTTAAAACAAAGAATTTAGATACATAGAGATTTTTTTTGAAAATGTCGTGACTATAACAATATTTCACCATTTCAAAATTGCTACCAGATAAAGTATAAATTCAAAAATGAAATATTCACAATTACATATTTTTAAATGATTTTATTTATTTATTTGACAGAGAGAGAGATCACAAGTAGGCAGAGAGGCAGGCAAGGAGAGGAGAAAGCAGGCTCCCTGCTGAGCAGAGAGCCCTTAATCCCAGGACCCTGAGATCATGACCTGAGCAGAAAGCAGAGGCTTTAACCCACTGAGCTACCCAGGTGCCCTACGATCACATATTTTACTAAAACTTTTTTTTATCTTTTCCTCATATGATAATTGCAGCTTTTCATTTAGAAGTCATTACAATCAAAATGGCTCCAGTACAGACAGTGTTTTAATAGTATTCAGATGAAATCACAGTAAAAGAAAGAAACCAGAAAGTTTATATCACTAAGAAATGGAAGCAGATTTTCAAAACCTCAGACAAAACCCTTTATGACAAGGGGAGAATTTCAACTACTTTAAGTGCCAAAGCTTAGCTGTTGAGATGCCTGATTCCTTCATTACAACTTCTTGTCACAGTTGATAATGAAGCAGAAAAAGGTTCATAACATCATACGAGTTAAGATTTTTCTGACTCCTGTTGGGACCATAGAAACCATCAAGCTGGTATAGTACATTCTGTTTAGAACAAGTAATGAGGTGAGAAGCAGCTCCATTTCTATTTCCTCTGAGTTGGAAAACATGTGGAACAGAAACTGGACAGACACAAAGTAAGCCATGAGACACATGCCATTGTCTGAACTCTGAGACAGAAAGCATTACACATGCGCACATCTGCACAACACCATATGCTTCCCAGATTTCAGCTACAGAAGAAACTATTTCTTTATGATTCAGGGGAACACAACAGATTCCTTAGTACAGCTGCAGAACATGAACCATAGAGCAGAAGCTACAGGAACTAAAGTCACAATAAATTGTTAATAGTAATTGCACGTTTCAAAACTGAAAACTTTTTAGAAAATATTTATATTGTTTGTGACCGATCGCTCTTTCTGCCCCCCTGTGTTTTTATTTCAGGTAGTATAATCCTTTCTTGGGTTTCACAATTCTAAAGCACAGTGCCAAATGCCATGTGGTCTTAATAAAAATTAATCTGACATTCAGCCGAAAAACCAAAGAAGACTTTTTCCTTTTAGATTCCTTTCTTAATAAATTTACCTCCTAAATGTTTATAGTTGTATCTAATACTTAAATATATGTCACATAGTATTATTAACATAATGTTAATATTGTGTGTGTGTAAAATCCTTAAACACTGTCTCTTCTGAATAGTTCAAATCTAGTCAAAATCATGGGTGCTCAAAATTTGCCTGCCTAGTGGGAATCCTCAAAATGTCTTGCCCACAGACCCATGTTCCAGGTGAGGACCTAAGCCCCTTCTTTCAAACCTGCCAACATCCATGTTGAATTTATACCCTTAATTTATATTCTCATAATTCAATTTTAAACTGGTAAATACTTTTACAAATCAAAAAACTAGTTTCTCAAAAAAAATTACCAGGGAATGACTCAAAAGACAGAAAGAGAAGTGCAGAATCTCTTGAAGCAACTTCCTCTAGACATCTAAAGATTTCCAAAGCAGGAGACACCTGGGTGACTTAGTTATTAAGCGTTTACCTTTGGCTGGAGTCCTGGTCCCTGAGTCCATGAGTCCTGGGATGGAGCACCACGTTGGCCTGCATCAGGCTCCTGTTTCTGCAAGAAGGATGCTTCTCCCTCTCTCATTCCCCCTGCTTGTGTTCCCTCAGTTGGTTAAGCGACTGCTTTCGGCTCAGGTCATGATCCTGGAATGCCAGGATCGAGTCCCGCATCGGGCTCCCTGCTCATCTGGAAGCCTACTTCTCCCTCTCTCACTCCCACTGCTTATGTTCCCTCTCTAGCTGTGTTTCTCTCTGTCAAACAAATAAATACAATCTTTAAAGATTTCCAGAGCAGCACTCATTTTGTCTATTTAAATGCTAAGCTCTGTAGCAGGACTTCTTTTAAGTGTTTCTTAAAGAATTTTTGGTAAATTCTGACACACATACACACAAACCCAAAATCCAAAGTTAGGCAACATTAAATGAGTTGTCAAAGTCAAACAATGTATTAGTGATGGAACTAAAAAAACTTTGCCTCAAGGTCATGTACACCACTTAAATGTAGGCTTTGTACTGATTTTGAATAAACTAAGATGCCTCCTAGGTATGCACAGCCTATTTTCTCCCATGCATTCAGTTGATTCTTATGTATTTCAACCTAGGTTTGAAATAAAAGTTCAAAAGGCAACAAGAGGTAACCCAGTGCTTAAAAGTACTAAATAAATAAAGGAAACTCTGGGTGACTAGGTGGCTCAGTCTTTAAGCATCTGCCTTCAGCTCAGGTCATGGTCCTGGAGTTCTGGAATCGAGTCCCCATCCGGCTCCCTGCTTGGTGGGAAGCCTGCTTCTCCTCTCTCACTCTCCCTGCTTGTATTCCCTCTCAAGCTGTGTTTCTCTCTGCCAAATAAATAAATAAAAATATTTTAAATAAATAAATAGATAGATAGATAGATAAAAGAAACTCATAGAAAACAACATATGTGATTTAGCAATGTACACTTGACATCAAACTAAGAAAATAAAGTTATAAACACCAATAAAATAATTTTGACTTCTATAAATTTGTGTCAATTGCACTCACTTTATTTATCATTCTAAATGTCCAAATGAAAAAGGTACAATCTTATTAATATTGTAAAACTCAGAAATGTTCTTATTCTTAAAATTTAAATATTTCAATATGGCAAATTTGTTCAGAGACAAATTTGTCTTTTCAAATATATTACCTTCAGTTGTTTGTTTTTTCAACACTTTTATCTCTTCTGTACATCATGACAAAATGTCATTTCCAAACCCACCCTTTAGATGTATTTAACTAAGCTTTTAAAGCTATTGAGAAGAGTGTTATAACTGCCTAAACTGAGGGCACCTGGGTGCCTCAGTTGGCTAAGCCTCTGCCTTCGGCTCAGGTCATGATCCCGGAGACCCAGGATGGAGTCCCACATCGGGCTCCCTGCTCGGCAGGAAGCCTGCTTCTCCCTCACTCCCGCTGCTTGTGTTCTCTCTGTCAAATAAATAAAATCTTAAAAAAAATAAATAAATAACTGCCTAAACTGAGAAGCTTAAAACAGGAGAAATAAAATAAAGTGACTGACAGTCTAGAAATATTTGCAGAAAGTTTTTGAGTAAGATAAACTTCTAGAAGGCTGATGTTCAATACATATTTTAAAGCTCTGAAGTATTTTGTCCAACTGAAACTAGACTATACTGGAAAACTGGGCAGTCAGTTTACTTAAGCCTGAAAATTCCATCTCATTCAAATTGGATACAGTAGTTAAATAAAACAATGGGGCTTCTATTTTCTGCCACATGTTATTAAAAAAAAAAAAAACATATACAAACGCTGTCATATGAGCAGCCTGTTTGCCTGCTCAGTGCGAGTTTTACGTTTCTGAAAGGCCTCCACCCCCATCTCTTAATGCTGAAAATAAATCAATTTCATCTGTTGGTTGTTTTATTTCTAGGGTTTTTTCCTCCCCTTGCTTCCTTTCAGGCCAGTTTCCACAAAGCCATATGGCAGCTGAGAGAAGGAAAGCAATGGGCTGTATTTTCAGATCTGAACAAAACCGACTGCGGTGTCAAAGTGGCCCATGAATGCATGGGACACAACCATGTAAAGAAGGGCCCCAGCCCTGTCAGGGAGGGCCAAAGGGAAGGCTGATGGAGCTGCCACTGCATAAACAGAGGACTGGTGGGTGCTTTCCTTGCTCATGTCATCCACTTTCATCTACCCCCAATTTGACCACATCCCTTTTCAGTTGGTTTGGTGCCAAAATCCCATTAGCTATATTAACGACATATGGTTGGAGGAAGTGTGCGGCAGGACAATAAAGACACAAATTGAGCATTCTTTCTTTTCATTTCTGATATTTGTATCACAGGATGCCAGGATCCCAACAAAGATTCTGTCTATCACATTTTTAGAGCTCAAAATGTACTAGAGAAAAGAGGCCATAAAACATAATGACTTGTCCCTCACCTTCTCTAGTCGAACTCTTCTGCTCTCTAGTAATACAAAATACTAGGAAGACGGTCACACATTTAAAGAATATACCATGTCCTTAGGCTTTAAATTTTCAAAACTTAAAAATTTTTGATCTAAGGACTTGAAGTTCTGATGCAGGGACATTCAGACTTCCTTGATGTCGCTGACCACATAGGCATGCACTTGCAAACACAAGCATATGGGAACTTTTGAAACAGTTAAGCTTCAAACCTTTAGACATGTGAAACAACTTCATAGCAAAGAAAATATTTTAGTCATCACCATTTAGGAGGGCAAGTCACGATATACACAAAAAATGACAATGACACAACATTTTCAAAAGGAGTCAGTAAATATATATGCTGTTGCTACCCACAACAGCGCCCTACACAGGACTTGATGTTCACACCAGCAGCTGGTTAATAAGAGGAAAAAAAGTTAGGTATGCGTAATACTTATTCTTTCCAAAGTGAGAACGCTGAAAAAGAGGAAAATGAGATGTGAAGAATAGCTCCTACCCACACACGTTGTGTATCCCTTTAATGCCTGATGCTTTGAAATCATGGCCAGACAAATTGGAATGTGCAACTACAACTGCTTCTAATTCAGCCCAGCACGATTCTTTACTGAATTCTTTACTCAGTAATTGGTTATTGTAATTATTATTTAAAGTAGTAATATGCATTTAAATATTTAGGCCATAAAAGATTTAGAAGTATGGGGGAAAATGTTAACGGATAATTAATTGTAGATAATTAATTATTAATTGTAGATAATTAATTTTATCATGAAAAAATATTGACGGCTGAAGACAGGGGAAACTAGCAGTCCTGGGAATGGTAATGGTGATCAAAATGAAACGGCTCATGATAAGTGCTTCAAAGTGATATATCTATATCCGTAGGTCTACATCTATAGTATTGATTTGAATTTTGCTAGCACCACACATATAAGTATCAAAGTACCAAGGTCTGCTCAAACAAGCCCAAAAGTGAGAGGCTTAAACAACATTAATTCTAATTCACTCCTGAGTTTGCCGTTTTATCAGGGACAACTCATCCTACACCAATCAGGGTCTGCTGGGCAGGTTTGAAGACAGAGTGCTGCAATCATCTGAAGACTCACTAGCTCGGATGCTGGACACTGATGCTAACCACTGGCTGAGGCTTCAGCTGGATCTGGGGCTAAGCCTGGAACACATACACCTGCTGATCCACGTGGCTGTTGGGCTTCTGCACGGCATGGTAGTTCTTTTCAAAGATCAAGAATCCGGGAGCAAGAAGCAGAAGCTGTATTTCCTGTTAACATTTAGTCATGGAAGTCACATAGTGTCAGATTTGCTAAAGATGAGCCTTACCAAATTCAAGAGAAGAAATTGTAAGATCCACCTGTGATTTGTAGAAAGATCATTTAAAATAGAATATATTGATGTGAACATCTTCAGAAATTACTGTCACAACAGTACTAGTGTGGTGAAATAAACCTGTTTGCTGAAGCCATCATAGCCAAATTCCTATAACTCACATATATTCTGTTGTAGATACATATCTCATAGTTTTTGTTCATTCCAGGTTTAATGCGTGTCCTCTAAGACTGTAAACTCCAGTAGGGCAGAGATTATTTTCTATTGTATTCCTTGTCTTGTTGACAGTAACTGTTAATTTTAGTAAGAAATCACTGACCTGTACCCTGAAGCAGTAGAGAGAAGGCTGAGAGCTTTAGGAGTTAAACGTCTTTCACTGTGATCTGCTATGGGGTTCAACACAGTGACTCACAACCATCAGGATGGAGGCCAGGTCTGCTCCTGATCCTTGAAGGTAGGTCTCGCTCTTAGAATGCTCAGGAATTATAAGTAGTTTATGTGGGTGTAAGCACGGAGTCTGGAAACAAACAACCAAAAAGAACAGTTTCTTGGCAATAACTTTCTAAGGACATTTTATTGGCAAGTTCACTCTGTCTACAATTTCCTAATGAAAGCAATTTTCTAGTAACCCTGAACTTGTACAGTAGAGCAAATTGGAATAGGTAAGAATGATTTAAATTCTGGTAGTATGGCATGACAATGTTTGAGTTTTATATAAAAGACCATGAAAAACAATGTCAACGTGGAAAACTCTCAAATAATATGCCCATGAAGCATTTAAAAAAATAGCAGTTATCCCATTCGTAAATAGTAGTATCCCATTTGCTAGCAGTAGGACAAACTGTTACTATGATTATCATATTGATTATTGTTTATATTATTATTATAGTGATTATTATTATATGTTTATTGTTTAAAGTGGTTTTGTTATGATTTTTTGCATTGGACTGCATAATATTTACTCTCATGTTTCTTTTAAAGTATTAATACAATGATCGAAAAAGAAAGCATCTCAGAAAAATATGAAATTTTTTTCTTCCCTTATGACATGTGCGATTACCTCACCCTCTAAAGTATTTATGTTGTAAATACTGGGTTTATAGCAACACCTCAGATAATTACAGTTTTAAGGTTATTGAGCAGAGAGAGAATTGCTGACTGTCTTCACAATGCCCTCTTTTATTCCATATTAGTCTCAGAAGAATGTGACGATATAGGTTAACTATGTTAATGCTGTCCTTAAGGAAAAAAAAAAGTTTATATTTTTTTAGAGGGCAATATTCTTTTAACAAGCTAAACCAACCTGTAAGAAAGAAAAAAAGCCTTATAAAAATTGGAATAAATGTCGTCAAGCCAATATGTTATTTGAAACACTGTTTTACATGGTACATGCATTTTTGTCTTACCATTGCATAACTCTGCAAATAGCCATTGAATTCAAGCTGTCTCAAGGGTAAACGCATAAAGCTGAATGTTTCTGTTGGATTTAGCTGAGCTCAAAGAACGTCTGGATTTGTTGGTCATGGCATTCCCTCTTAAACCCTCAAGTGTCTGTATGAACCCAGTTATACCAGAACAATTCAACAATTCAGGGTTTCTGCTTACACGTAAAAACATCTGTTTACATGGCTTATGTTTGGATGAATATAAGCATATTACCATTTACTGAAAAAAAATGACAAGATGGTATATAACTTTTGCACCTAGTAATCTTTATTCTATTCTTATGCTTCAATACTTTAATAAATTATAGGATATAGTCTAATTCTTTTTGCTTTGAACTATTTCTGATACTAAATAGTCAATCCGAAAATAGATTTTAAAACCAATCTTTACAAAAAATATTTTTTTAATGCTACTTGCTATTTATGTAAACATAAGAGCAAACATATTATCAGGAACATTAGCATCCTACTATCCACTTGTCTATAGATATTTGTAAAGCTCAAATGCAGAGAGAAAACTGATTATGGGATAACAGCTTATTACACAGACATGTTGCTCTTCACTCCCAGGTGGTGCTACTAACACCAGTACCTATACAAACAGAAGAAAAAATACCAACCCAGCGGTGCAGGAGGTGGAGTTTACTTCTTTTGTTTTCTCCTCTGATAGTTACTGCTCCTCTATCTTGTAAATTCCAAGTTTGGACCTTTCCAAAGTATGTAAAAGAAGGTAAGCAGGAAAGGACTGAAAAGTACTTGGCTTATATTGCTACAGTGTCACATCATTAGCAGTTCCCAGATTCCAAATGTATCTAAAAAAAATTTAGCCAGTCAGCATTATTACAATCTTGAGGTAGAGATATTTTGTGCAATCAGAATGCAAAAATAAGACAAGTGTCAAACTAATAATGCACACTGGAAATAAATTTCTCTTTACTTGAGGGTTCTGCAGACATTGTATCTGCATAAACTGAAGAATGTAATTCACCAGATGAAGCAGTTTTGTTCCTGGATTGTTTCCCGTGTGTGTGTGTGTGTGTGTGTGTGTGTGTGTGTGTGTGTGTGTGTGTGTGTGTGTTTTGTTTTGTTTTTGTTTTTGCTTAATTCTTTAACCCTGGGGATATCTGACCTACAATTCCTGTGGGCTGAGTACAAGACATTCTGTTGCTGGTCATTTGCCACTCCTTGCTTATCCCTGGGGGCATCTGCTGGTTTGACCAGTTTTTTTAACAAGTTATTTTCACCCTTTTAGTTGCGTCCTTTTGATAGAGTCAAAATTGACCCTTTTCTGGTTATTTTTCATGACCGAAGCCATTTGGAGCATATATACTCCATCATCATCATTATTATTATTATTATTAAAGATTGT
>PITA01014312.1:0-54035 GCA_004023965.1 Spilogale gracilis
CTTAAAAAAAAAAAAGAATAGTTAACTGGAATTGTGACTGGGATGACAATGTGCTAGGCTGATGGTGTTTTTGATCTGACTCAAACTAAACTGCTCTCTTCTGATTGTGAAATCAATTAACTGAGCTGAACCCTTCTGATATGGGCACTATTCTCTATAAATACTATACTCAATAAAAACTTTAAAGTACATAGAGATTGAAATGTCATTCTTCTATATTTCATTTTATAAATAATTTATTAAAAATAAGTAGAAAAAATTTAATTATTACATGCTTTGTAAATCAAAAGAAAAAAGTAATCTAACTTTCAAAACCTTTATAATCACTCAAGAAAACAAAGTTATAGAGATGAAGCAGCATCAGAAAATCAATATGGAAAAATAAATTAATTAAAAATAAATGATTTAAGGGGCACCTGGGTGGCTCAGTTGGTTAAGTGACTGCCTTCGGCTCAGGTCATGATCCCGGAGACCAGGGATGGAGTCCCACATCGGGCTCCCTGCTCGGCATGAAGCCTGCTTCTCCCTCTCTCACTCCCCCTGCTTGTGTTCCCTCTCTGACTGTGTTTCTCTCTGTCAAATAAATAAAATCTTTAAAAAAAAATTAATTAAAAAAATAAATAATATAAATAAATAAATAATAAATAAATAAATAAATAAATGATTTAAACATATGGAAAATAGTGCTATTGATACCAGTCCTATGGGCTCTGGGCAATGAATCCTTCTGTGAATTTCACAAGGTTTACATCCAGCACAAATTCAGTCTCACTGGACTCAATGAGCAGGTGCCTCACTATGCACAAAGTCTAGACATGACCTTGGACCTGGAGTTGGATGAGGAGCTGGAGGATAGCCCCAACCAGAGTGACCTGATTGAGTTGGCAACATAGATGCTTTAGGGATTGACCTACTCCTGCTATGTCTTCGCCAACCTTGGCATCACCCAGATATTGGAAAAGTACCAGCAAGGAGACTTTGGCTACTGCCCCATGTGTACTATGAGAACCTACCAATGTTTCCATCAGCCCTTCAGGAACCCCAGATGAGGCCACGATGAAGCTCTAGTGTTCCAAGTGCATGGACATATACATATCCAAAGCACCATGAAGGCGCCACCACACAGGCTGCACCCACGTTGGCATATGTATCTCTCACACACTTTTCATAATGCATCCCAAATGCGAGCTCAAGCAGATCATCAACCAGTTTGTGCCCAGTCTATGCAGTTACAAGATTCATCTGATGGTCTACAGTTCTATACCACCAGCGACTCTGTCAAGATGATTTGCTGATTCCCCTCCTAACCCATCTGTCAATCATTAACATATTAATTCCTTTGCTGCCACTCTTTTAGGAACCTCTCTAATTTTATGCTAATTAAAGGGAACATTGCAGGCGCCTGGGTGGCTCAGTTGGTTAAGTGACTGCCTTCGGCTCAGGTCATGATCCCGGAGACCCGGCATCAAGCCCCACATCGGGCTCCCTGCTTGGCAGGAAGCCTGCTTCTCCCTTTCACACTCCCACTGCTTGTGTTCCCTCTCTGGCTGTGTTTCTTTCTGTCAAATAAATAAAATCTTTAAAAATCCATCAATCAATCAATCAATCATTATTTTGGTGGGATTATAAAATAAAGTGGAAGAAAAGGGAAAAAGCATTTATTCAAAGTTCATATAAAATCTTGTCGGTTCACTTGAGGAAAAATAAGAGGGATTTCATATCATCTGATATTGAAATTGCAAAATGTTATGTCATTGTTGTTGATAATCCCATGCTAATATATTTAATTATTAAATAAAATTGATAATTCTTATTAAAATACATTAGCAAAATTAACTAACAAATAAGGAGAATACTGTTCAGTATAATAATAATGATTTTTTTAAATCACAGTAATTATTTTGAGAAAGAGTATGATTTTACAGAGAAATTTTTCTTATATATAATGAACTAACTCTCACAATATGTAAAGAGTTCTAGGATACAGGTTGAAGTGAACATTGCATGTGTTGAACCACAGATTAAAAGACATTTTTATTATTTATTTATTTTTAAAATATTTTATTTATTTATTTGACAGAGAGAAAGAGAGAGAGAGAGAGAGACCACAAGCAAGGGGAGTGGGAGAGGGAGAAGCAGACTCCCCACTGAGCAGGGAGCCTAACTCAGGGCTCGATTCCAGGACCCGGGGATCATTACCTGAGTTGAAGTCAGACACTTCACTGACTGAGCTGCCGAGATGCCCCTGAATGGCATGAATAGCATTTTTAGAAAAGCAAATCTCAAATTTCACTAGGAAATGGCAATTAAATCTTATGAAAAAAAATTTTTTTTAAGTTTTTATTTATTTTTCATTTATTAATTTATTTTTTTAGTTTTCAGTTTTTACTTTAATTCCAGTTAACATACAGTGCTATATTAGTTTCAGGAATGTAATATAGTGATTCATCAGTTCCATACCTCACCTGGTGCTCCTCACCTATTTAACACATTCTCCCACCCACGTCCTTCTGGTAACTATCAGTTTGTTTTCTATAAAGAATCTGTTCTTGATTTGTCTCTATCTTTTTCAGGGAGAAATATTTTTATACTGGATAATATGTAATGCAATGTTTAATAAAATTTAAAGAAAAGTATAAATAAAAATAGACATATTTAAACATGGTTAAGAATACATACTTCAATCCATGTATAGGCCAAAATATTCTGGAAATTATTTTAACAGATTCAGTATTGTAAAGGTGGAAGGAAGCTAAAATCAGGGTCTTTTACCTAGCAGTTTACTATAGCATACTATAAAACAATATATTTTTGTCTTGGAATAAAAATGAACATTCAAAATAATGAATAATCCTGTTAAATCTGAGTACATATGAAATTTTTGAATATTAGTGAGGAAAGATTAGATAACACATTGTGTTGAAAATTGTCTTAATTATGTCAAGTTGAACTGATTAGATGGGACATTGGTTGGTTGATGCAACCAGCTCCATCTCAGTGGAAATAATCAAGATGCCTATTTGGAGAGTGTCCTTAGCTATCAAAATCCAGCTAGGCCAATTAGATGACCAATGAATTCACCACCTCTATGTGAGTGAAAACAGATATAGACTCTGTAATATTCATACTCTTTATATTATGTCCAGAGATAACATTTGCCAAGCATGGCATTTTGCTTTAGTTTTTCACATATTACAAAGGTCAGTTTTTGTTACTATCTATACTTGAAGTGTTTGGATTTATCTGAAAATATTATGTTAGGAGACACAGCCTAAACAGGGTCAGATTCCATAATACATTTATGTAATTCACAATGGAGACCTTTAGGAAGGTAGAGGTGTGGGGAGCAGCAGTTTATTAATGTTTAAAGAGTAAATAGAAAAACAAAATAATAGGGGCGCCTGAGTGGCTCAGTTGATTAAGCGACTGCCTTCGGCTCAGGTCATGATCCCAGACACCCGGGATCGAGTCCCATTGGGCTCCCCGCTTGGCGGGAAGCCGGCTTCTCCCTCTCTCACTCCCCCTGCTTGTGTTCCCTCTCTGGCTGTGTTTCTCTCTGTCAAATAAATAAATAAAATCTTAAAAAAAAATAATAACAGTAAAACTCAAGGTCTTTTTAAAATAAACATGTTTGTTGAAAAGTGCAAACTAGGAGGCAAGGGGAAAGATGAGGAAGAGCAAGGAGCAAATAGCAACGGTATGTCGGGGAGCCACATATAAGCAAAAATTGAATATTTTCAGCACCAAGTTCTGTCTTGTAGTCTTGATTTTAACTGTAATTGAAGCACAAAGCATAAGTCATAATGATATTTTAATTTGACATCTTTAGAGGGAAAAAGGTGGCAACTTTGATTTCAGATTTCAAAGCATTAGTTTAACAATTAATTTGTCGTAAACATATGGAATGAACCTGGAGAATATTTATATACCACTTATCTAATGACACACAGAATAAAGAGCTTTAGCCATACCTCATCATTTTGAAATTTAGTATGTCTTTTGTTTACCAAAAAAAAAGGCAAAACGTAAAGCTGTAATAAGCAAATGCTTTAGTTAAAGTCTATGAATTGTTATATTAAGCATGGTGTTTATAATAGAAAGTTTCTGTTATTCAAATGGGTGCTGCAACATATTTTTCTTGTTCACTGAAATTTACAATTTATGTTAACACAGAAAACCTAATGGACAAACTTACTCTAATTATCCATACACATATCGTATATTCCAGTTATGTTTAATTAATGTAAACATAATATAAATTTAAATAATCTTGAATCAGGATAAACATTTTAAGCTATCTTTCTAGTACATTGTGAAGGTAAAACTAAAATTGCATTTGTATTAAATTTATTTAAAACATTTTTCTCAGAACACCTGGGTAGTTCAGTCAGTTAAGTACTGACTCTTGATTTGGGCACAGGTCATGGTCTCAGGGTTGTGATGTCATGATTTCAGGGTCATGAAGTCGAACCCTATAATGGGGTCTTCACTGGGCATAGAACCTACTTAAGATTCTGTCTCTCTTTCTCTCTCTGCCCCACCACCTCAAACCCCCCTCGTGTGTACACTCTCCTCCAAAAAATAAGACCAAAAAAAAAAAAAAGGAAAGAAAGAAAAACAAAAAAAACTATAATTTTTTTTTTCTCAAAAGTTTGATTTAAAAAGTGTTTTAGGGGCTGCTGGGTGACTCAGTCGTTAAGCTTCTGCCTTCATCTCAGATCATGATCCCAGAGTCCCAGAATTGAGCCCCACATCAGGGGATCCCTGCTTGGAGGGAAGCCTGTTTCATCCTCTCTGACTCCCCCTGCTTGTGTTCCATCTCTGTGTTTCTCTCTGTCAAATAAATAAATAAAATCTTTTTTAAAAAGATGCTTCTACTGTTACCTCTACCCCTAGAGGGATTTATCCAGTCTGTTAGCGTAAAATAATATGCACCTAGAATCTAGAACAATCTATTTCTTAACCACATGGGTTATGAAATATACTGCCTTGCTTCAAACCCTCATTCTGATGCTTTCTAGTTTCAGAATCTTGAGAAAAGATACATAATCTGTATTAAATTCAATTTACTCATCTGAGAAGTTGACATACATAGTGACCCCTTATAGATTAATCAGAGAGGTTAAATAAAATATGCCACATAAAGCATTCTATTGCACGTGGAGTAAGTGATCAATACATGTCGGCTATTATCGATATTAGTTTTAATGTAAGAATATTTATTTGATAATTTCATCCTGACAGTCTTTCTACATTGCTCTTAGTTTCTGAGGTCTTATGAGAGCCATTTTCTCTAAAAGTAGATGATTCCCCTTCAAATACAGCATATTTCATTCAAATATACCTTTGATCCTGTTTCTATTTAGCATCCTCTGAAGTACATGGAATTTTCCAAAGGGAGCCAACTGTCTTTTGCTGCATTTTGTAAACAGATTTTAATCTCCATACCTGACAGGACAACGCTCATCTCTTCAGTACACCGTGTGTTTGTCACTGTAGTTACAACATTGCTCAGTACATCCTGTTTTATGTGTATTATAAATCAGCTCCTGTATCACCATTTCTAGGAATATTTATTTCTGCATTTTTTGTGCCACCAAATGATCCTAAGTATAGATTGATTAGTCCCTTGGTTATTTTTTTTACCTCAAAGTCACTAGTTACTGATCAAACTGCTCCAGAAACATAGATTTGTGTCCTTTTTTCCCACCCCCACTGCCAGTCTCCTCAAAACCCGAATTGCTTCTGATCATTTTCCCTACTATTTTTGTGAAACTTCTGGGACCAAATCTTGGAGTTGAATTCTGTTCTTCTTTTGACTTACTGTGACCATATCCATAGAAAGGAACTTATAAATGTTCAGATTTACAAAATTACTTCAAATAGTAAGACTTTAACTATTCCCGTGTGCCAAGTCCTATAATGGTTATTTTCCCGGGACCTTAGTGTGAGTGGGAATCTCCTCCTCCTTCCTTGTCAGGAGGTGAAGTCATATCTTTGTGCTTAAGTTTGTTAAATTTCTTCTCTTTAATTGACCCACACTAAGTTTGGAAACACTGTGGAGATTATTCTACAATTCTGACTTTCAATTTTGAGCACACCTAATTTATTGCAACTAAAACTGTTAAGGATCCAGGGATAAATCATCACCTTTCTGTTCTCAGAAGAACAAATAGTGCCACTATCCAAAGGAAGATTGGTTTTAGTAGATCAATTCAATTTTCCTGAAAAGATGCAATTAAAATGTAGATCACAAACATGCTTGTAAAGTATGATACTGCATTGTGTGAGGAAACAAAAACACACGTAAATAAAAGTGAAACTTCCTTCAGAATTTCACCATTCACTAAAAAGCACTATAAAATGTCTTTGTAAAAGAAGATAATAGGCCTGTTGTTGGTTTCCAAACAGTTCTAGGAGGGTAAGTGTCTCGAACTGTCACCAAATGTGGCATCCATCTTATCTATTAACAGTCTTGGGAAGAGTGTTTTCAGAATGAGAAAGTTTAAAACTGAAATTCACTTCTTGGGGTTAGAGCTTTTAATGGACTGACTGTCGCAGATAAGGAAATGATGGAGAGCACAGTGTTGCCACAATCTCATTAGTTGGATGTATTGTGTGAAGTTGAATTTCCCAATCTCCGGAATACTAACATATTCTACCAGCTGAGGGGAAAAGACGAAAGCAATTCAAAGTTCTATATTTAACTTTTATTATTTTGAATAGAGCATTAAATTAACAATTCCCCTGCTGATGTATTTTCCTTATTTCTTTAGTGGACAATAAAGATAAATCTCATATTATTTTAGCATAGCATCATCCTTCAAAATAAAATCTATTTTGGACATCTAAAGTGGTCGGAGAACTTCGTTCTTAGTGCAGATAAAAGTTGGCAATACATTGCTTTCTTCATTACAACGAGACAAGATAATATATTCAATCATCAGTGACATAAAGGTGCTCCTCACAAGCATTTGCTGAAAACTTTTAATTCTATGCAAATGTGACATTTAAGAAATATTTATTTAGAGGAAACCGAAACAAATTTGTTAACCTTTATTCATAATGCCCATGAAATACGATTCTCTATTGATCATCTATATTAACTGTCAATGTGGGAAACTAGATCTAAAAATACAGAAACATCTGGTTGTGAATACAAAGCATGTCAATCATGTAAAATTGGTTGACAGGTGCCCAGATGTCTGGCACATGATAGCTCAACTGAAAAATGTGTTTTTCTATAAAAATGAGGGTCTTCTCTTGTTAATGTACCCTTCCTTTCCAATTTAGTGGATCAAGTCTATGAATTAAGGCATTTGAAGTTTTTTTTTTTAATCTGTATTTTCAATTGAAATGCATTCAGATAGAAATATGTAATACAGGGGTGCCTGGGTGGCTCAGTTGGTTAAGCGACTGCCTTCGGCTCAGGTCATGATCCTGGAGACCTGGGATCAAGTCCCACATCAGGCTCCTTGCTTGGCAGGAAGCCTGTTTCTCCCTCTCTTAATCCCCTTGCTTGTGTTCCCTCTCTGGCTGTATTTCTCTCTGTCAAATAAATAAAATCTTAAAAAAAATAAAAAAAAAGAAATATGTAATAGAAAACTTGGTTTAGTCCCAGCTTTGCCACTTTTTTTTTTTCTTTTTTTTTGGCAGGCAAATCACTCAATTTCTGTGAGTCCCTGTGTATCCATTTGTATCCAATAACTAGATAATTGTTAAAGCCACTTATAACTTTATGGTAATTTAAAAAAGATCAGAAAGGGGGTAATCTGAAACATGCATTAGATATGAGCAGCAGCAAATAAAAAACACTGTTTTTCCCCACAAAGATGTTTATTAGAAATGCGTGAAGTTTCAAATGGGAGAAAAATGTGTCTTCTCACACCTACAACAATATTTTCATGAAACCAGACAAAAGAGAGTGACTTGAAAAGGCGTAATAATAACAACTAAGATGTATGGAACACTTGTATTTTCCAGTTATTATGTTGATGGCTTTAAAGATGTCCTTACAAAATTTTTATAATAAGCTTATGAGGTAGATTCCATAATACCCATGATTTTCCAGAGGGACCTGGGACTCAGAGAGTTTGGGTAACATGGATGAGGTAAAATCAGTAGCAAACACCAGGACCAGATTCAGAATCTGAATCTGCCTACAGAGCTGATATAAGTTAGGTATGCCTACAGCTACAGTTTTGAAAAAAAAAAAAAAAAAAAAGAGAGAAATCCTTTAGAGGTTTGGAAGAGATAAAACCATATAGTTTCAGGGAAAAATAAATGTTTTGAGAGAAACCTTTCCTTGTTTTGGAGAATATGTGTCCTACAGTGACTTTTAAAAAATAATCTTGTAAATAACAATCAGTTGATTATTAGAAAATATGTAAGTAATCTCATGCTAACTATACAAATAGAAGTTGCTTGGTCTTTAACTAATGGCTTCTAGCAAGAAATACATTTTTCCTTTGATTAGCCCCAAGGAAAAAAAACGCCTCCAGAAACAGTTGTCACTTAAATATTTTTTAAATGTTTAAAAAAAAAGGCTCTCAGGGGCTTTGATTGAAATAGTTGGGGAAAGAGCAGGTCCAAGGTTAAGTAATAATTTTTCTGTTCACTTAATAAAGAGGAGGTTCCCAACTTTTTTTGTTCTGCTTACAAAGATGTTTTGTTTTTCTTTTTTCTTATTTTTTTTTGGTTAACACCAACATTCAAAAATGGAGAGAGTTCACATTAAAATATAAATTTCTGTCTTTTCCGCAAACAATGGAATGTCTGCCAGAATTGGTACAGAACTCCAATGTGGCAAGGATCCATAGTTGCTGGGTAGCAGATGCCACCTTTAGGCAGGCCATGCGCTTTGCAATGTTTCCAAGCCTCTGGGGGCCTGCTGCACTCATTTACAATTCCAATCTGGCGTAAAAAAAGAATTTGAGTAGTTTACAATCTCCTCCTTAATGCCACCGTTTAATACGAATTTTCCCCTTCCCAGTACTCATTAGGGTCTTGTGAAATGCCCTGAGTCCAAAGCATTGAATAATTTTTGCTGCCAGTAGAAAGGAGAATGGATTAATTTGATTAATTTCCTCTGGATGCTTTGAAGTAAAGCATCAAAGAATCACTGTTTACCTCTTGAAATGCTCAGATTTGATGCTAGAATAAAGAAAATGTGATTCAACTTTCATTCAAAGGACAACTGCACGATCCTGGAACTTTGTGCTTAAACAAAGACATATCACATTTCATTTTATTCTTTTCTTAAAAGATACATTCTTAGCATTAATATTATTTACCCCCTGGCATATCTGAGCAAAAATAGCCTCCCTCTAATATGATTTTAAAATGTAGATTTCTAATTAAAATACATTTGCACTATAAAAGAAGCTTTCATCCAAGAAAAGAAAATTTGAAACTATTTTAATATACTCAAATTTGTGCTTTTAGAGAAGTTTCCTGAATTATTGCATTACAGTTAGTTGCTATGAAATAACTGAGTCCATGCAGTTCTGAAAAGAACCTTGCATCTTAGCCCTTTAATTATGTGTGCATTATCTAAGTTAATAGAGAAACAAAAATAATGAATTATATTAAATTTATGAAATTATAGTATGTATCATTTAGATATTTAGATTTTCCAGAAAATAATTAGTATTTTGATTCTTTACATTGGTAAAAAATAAAAATTGTAGTCATGCTGTCTTTACTGTCCTTAGTATCTCTGTCTCTTTTGCTCTCACAAATACAACACACACACACACACACACACACACACACACACACACACACACATCTTTTCTCTTCACAGTCTGAAAGATAATACTTAAAAATGATGTTTTGGAACAAAACAAAGAAAAATTCATGCTATGACATAATCTAGTAATAGTCTATAATATGCTGATGGTTAAAATAGAAAATATATATATATATTTTAAAGATTTTATTTATTTATTTGACATAGAGAAACACAGCTAGAGAGGGAACACAGCAGGGGGAGTGAGAGAGGGAGAAGCAGGCTTCCTGCTGAGCAGGGAGCCTGATGTGGGGCTCAGTCTGGGTACTCCGGTATCATGACCTGAACCGAAGGCAGAAGCTTAAATATTGAGCCACCCAGGTAACCCTAGAAAATATTTCTAAATGATGCACAAGACAATAGTTTTCCAAGAGCTTTAATGATGCATAACCTTCAACTTGGTTGGTTCACTTTTCTTAAAAACAAGACAACAGGTCCACAGTGGGGTCATTTATGCTAAAACCTACCTCTCCAATCTAAAACAAATATTTAATTTCAGTTTTGGAAATACCAGAAATGGAATCTTAAACTAGTCAATCAGGAATTACTTATTCAGCACTAGTGAGGTCATCCACCTGATAGAATAGCCCCCTACAAAGCCCCAGAAGACAGTAACCTTGCTACAACAGATTCACCTTTTGCTTCTATGACTCCCTTGTCCCCACTCCCTTCTGCCTATAAAAGTCTCTCATTTTGTACTGTTCTTCAGAGCTGCTTTCTATTTACTAGATGGGATGCTGCCTGATTCATGAATCATTGAATAGAGCTAATAAGAACTTTCAAATTGGGGCACCTGGGTGGCTCAGTTGGTTAAACAACTGCCTTCGGCTCAGGTCATGATCCTGGAGACCCAGGATCGAGCCCCGTGTCAGGCTCCCTGCTCTGTGGGAAGCCTGCTTCTCCCTCTCTCACTCCCCCTGCTTGTGTTCCCTCTCTAGCTGTGTTTCTCTCTGTCAAATAAAGAAATAAAATCTTTAAAAAAAAAAAAAAAAAGAACTTTCAAATTTATGCAGTTGGATTTTGTTTTTTAATACTTCATAGATACTCTACTGAAAAATTCGAACAATTTACATCAACTTTTGCATGGAGCTGTTTATCATGACTCCACAAATGAAAACCTAAGAACAATTTCAAAACTAGGAAATAATAGTGTTTCATATATCATAAAGTATATTATTCTAATGATTTAAAAATAAGATATATCGAATATGTAAAAAAAAAAGGCCATCAAATATGCTTCCTTTAATGTTAAACAACTAAAAAGTGTCAGAAGCTTCAAAATCCAGTTTTCTGTGTGTGTGTGTGTGTGTGTGTGTGTGTGTGTGTATGAAATTGACAAGTTGAATATAAAATTTACATGAAAAGTCAAAGAACTAGGGGTTCCTGGCTGGCTTAGTCAGTTAAGTGTAGTCTTCAGCTCAGGTCATGAATGAACTCAGGGACCTGTGTCCTGGTGAGCTCCCTGCTCAACAGAGAGTCTGCTTCCCCCTCTCCCTCTGTGCCTCCCCCAACTCCACTCCACTTGTATGTGTGCTCTCTCTATCTCTCTCAAATAAATAAATAAAATCTTTAAAAAAAGGAAAAGTCAAAGAACTAAACATAGGTAAGACTATCATATTAAACAGATAACTAGAAGAATTTAATATCACTGATATAAACACATATTGTGGTATTTTCCTCTAAAATATAATTTTTGTACAATTTATACATCTAGAATATAGTATCCTATATATACACACCTTATAAAACTTAATTTTATATGATCTTGAGAATTTTGGTTATCCTGATTTTACCTTATTCTGTTTCCATTTTTCACAATATTGAGCTCCCATTGCATTTTTATTTAGAAGTAAAATTAGAAATAACCAATGGCCCATAGAAATGACTCAGCTGTTCTACTGAGAGCCAGGTTGGCACCCCTGCTCCTGCCACAGTCCCTGCCATCACAACAGTCAGAATCTTTAGAATGGATCTTTTTGTACTTGCTCACCTCTGTCTCTTCCACTGCATCATCTCATCATTTATTTTCCCTTCTGCAATTGTTGGAGGTATAGCTTATCTTGATATTTAAATGAAGGGTTATTCTGTATTTATCACTGCTTTAGGAGCAAGAGAAAATGGGTATGAAAAGCTTTCCTTATGTGGTCCAAAAAAAATCCACATTCAAGTGCTAATCACGGTACTTGTATTTCTTTCCTGATATCTACAGATTAAAAAAATAATAAATTGAAATGTCACGTATGAGCAAAAACATAACAAATGAGCACAAATATGACAATAAATAGACTATTCTCAGCATTCTGGAAATTTCCTCTTGTCTTTCACCTAGGCACCACAACTCCTTACTCTAAAATTAAAGTCTTGGCTTCTAACACTGTAAATTAGTTTACCCTCTTTTTGATCTTATATGAATGGGATTGTGCACTATGAGTTAATTTTTCTTTACCTTATTTTGTTCTTTGTATCTTATCTTTTTGAGTCTCATCATGTTTCTGTGTAGATACAGTTTATCCTTTTTTATTGTTGTAGATCATGCTATCCTGTGAATATACCATAATATTTGCCAACTCTGATGAGAATTTGGGATAATTTCTTATTTTTCAGCAAAGAATACTCTTATACATGTGTCTTGAGGCATATTTATGCATACATATGATGTATGTGAACTTAGAAATGAAAGAACTAGATCATAGGAAGTGCATTTGCTTAGTAACAAAGAAGGGCAAGTTTGGATTTGAGGGTAGAGGCAGGGGAGGAAATTCTGTACTGTGTCTCTGCTCTAGGAAGAGTGGCTGCTTTCTATATTTGATATTATTGCATTCTTTATTCCATTCACCTGTTTTAGGTATTAATTCATTTCTTAAATTGCCCCCATTCCAATTACTGCATGGTTTATCTGCTGACTGACTGCTGATGGAAAAATTGTCAATATTTAGAGGACACAAGAAAGAATCCAGTTGACAAAAATATAAGGACAATATTTAGATCAAATGTAAGACATGCTGCAACTTAAAAATACTGTTTGTAATAAAATCCTTCACATTGGAGAAGAAAAAAATGTGACTATAGATCTAATACCTAATCTTTTGAAGAGAAAAAAAAAATTTGTGATTGCACTGATTATACAATTCGTTGCTCTAGTAAGCTTAAAGTTAGTTTTGAAAACTATATCCCGTATTTAATAGACCACTGCTGTATGGAAAAAAAACTCTGAACTTTATGAGAATGGAATTAACAGGGATGCCTGGGTGGCTCAGTGGATTGAGCATTTGCCTTTGGCTCAAGTCATGATCCAGGAATCTAGTCCTGCTTCGAGCTACTTGCTCAGCAGGGAGCCTGCTTCTCCAGAACCTCTGACTGTTGGTCCCCCACCTTGTGCTCTCTCTGTCTGACAAACAGATAAATTAAAAAAAAAAAAAATCTAAAAAAAATATGAAGAATGGAATTAACAGAAGGAAAAAATAAATCAGTACAGGATTAGACTAAAATGGTTGAAATGGTGGCTCTGGTTCCAGGCATCATGGATCACCAGTGGGCTTCACATTCTGTCAGTGAGACCACATGAGCATTTTCTTGACAATCCACAGCTTCCAAGGTTATCCCTATTCATTCTGAGCAGCCATTGCCACCCTCCTGGCCACCACCCAAAGTTACTGAAGAACTAATCTAATCCTGCTGTCCTATAGGGTACCAAAATCACCTCTCCACACATGAAATTGTAATATACAAATTAACCATTATAGTCTGGAAACCATGTTAAGAAATCTATTAAAGGATGGAATTTATAGTTGAAGGTGTGTCTTTGAGTTTATTATTTATTTATTTATTTTATTTATTTATTTTTTAAGATTTTATTTATTTGAGAGAGAGAAACACAGCCAGAGAGGGGAACACAAGCAGGGGGAGTGAGAGAGGGAAAAGCAGGCTTCCCGCCAAGCAGGGAGCCCAATGTGGGACTCGATTCCGGGTCTTTGGGATCATGACCTGAGCTGAAGGCAGTCGCTTAACCAACTGAACCACCCAGGCACCCCGTGTCTTTGAGTTTATTAGAAATAAAAAGAAAGAAGAGGGCAAGTGAGTTCTCAAACAATTTTACTTGTAATTCCAATTTTCAAAATTGATGAGCATGTGCCCCTGAGTCAGTAAAATGAACAAACTGAATTCTCCTGTTTCACTTATGAAATATTTTCCCCAGAGACTTGCATATAATAAATTAATTTAATGAATCTTAAAGGCATTTTGAAAGTTTTCATTGTAAATTATTTAAAACAGAACACAAATGTAAAAATATCACGGATATGTATGAGATAAGGAAGTTTTTTGAGACAAAATACTCTTGGAGCTCTATGCTAGTATGATGCATTATATTTTATTTGTTTGTAAATACTTTCTATATAATGTAATAAAAGAAATTTGAAATTATGACTTTCATATTTCCCTTGTGTTATTTTATCTGTTCACACAATTTCACTCTTTTTTTCTGACTGTGGAAATATGAATGTTATATAAATTTTATTGAAAACTTATTTTAAAAGTAGTTTAGAAAGAATCTATTCACACATCTCCCAGTTCCCATTATATAAAAATATTTTTTCTCTTCATATGATTCCAAGAAGTAGAATAATAATTTTAATCTTTTCCTTTTAAATCCACTCCTTATGCAAATTCAAGCCCCCATATATTTACTACATGAACCAAAAAAACGAACTAACTTCACAATTTAAAAACAGATATTCTTTTCTGCATGCTTTTTTCTTTTTAAGGATTTAGAGTTAGCACCCGTGATCATTATATATTATATAAAATATATATAACTCAACATTCTTATTAAAATATATTCTTACAAAAATCTGCCACTCAACTAGATGACAGTTTTATAAGTCATTTCTTTCTTTTTTTGACAGCCTATTTATCCTACTATATAAAATCCTCACAAGAAGGCTTGTGCTAAATGATGGTGTATTTCACAGGTCATGTAATTTTCAATTTGTCATTCTTCATTTTGCAAGGAATGGTACATGATGTCAACAACATATAAGCAATATATTTACTTATTTTTCCATCATTCATTTTGAATCGATTTTTCTTTTGAATATTGATGACAGTCAAGGCAAATGATAAAATATTCTGGTCAATTATGGATTGTATAAAAAGAAGATCTCTATTAAGCTGTATATGATGCTATTTTAAGCTGTATATATGCTATTACTCTGTGATGTCTCTAATTGATAGATCTTTCTTGTTTGGTAGAGGTGTTCTATAAACTTCTAAAAGGAATATTTTTTATCATTTATCATTCATCCAAATATTCACCAATCCTGTGAACATGCTGATACCAAATGCTTAATGAATTAAAAAAATCATTTAGGTAACATGTTGTAAACTATGTAATTGTTTCTGGCCCTATGAATGCCATGAGAAAACAAAAGAAACAAACAAGCACTATGTATTATTAAATGTGAGATTTGTTTGTGTATATGTGTGTTGCCTCGACAGCCTGCTTGCTGAGCACTCCTCTATTATGTGTGTGGAACCAACAGAGGAAGATTCTCACACTAATTTTAGATTTCTCACCTTCACCAATAGCACATTCACCCTTTCAGTGTGTTTTTTTTCCAAATGGGGCATTTGGTTGACGAATTGGGAGAGTTTGGGGGTGTTGGGTCATCACGGTGTCGGCTTGTGTAATCACCTTGTGCCATAGCTTGTGCTGTGGCGGCTCTGATGGTGTTCCTGGTAGAGGTACTAAGGTTGACGTCTTGAAAAGATTAAAGCTATTGTGTTTCCTTACCCATAACTTTTATTTTCCAGTGCCCACTAACATGTGTCTTTTGTACTTCCAGGATTTTTGTGTCCCATGGGTTCTATGAAGTTTTCCTTTGCATCGACTTCCTCACCTGAACCCTCACAAAAATATAGCTGGGGTGAGAGGATCAGCTAAAATGACTATCAAAGCTTAAAATAAAATTTACTGGACAATAGTTTATGTCTCAAAGAGTGAAATTATAATAAAAAGAACAGAATTTCTTTTCATATGTAAATAGCACAACAGTCCTGAAATGCTTTAATTTTATGTTTTGTTTTTGTTTTTAAAGACCTTCAGTCTTTCCTCAAAACATGTAAAGCATTTAGAACAAGGTTTGATGACTATGGTCAGTATGACCTATTTTATTATATATCAAGGGTACATCATAGATATTAAGAGCCCAGGTTATGGACCTACATTGATTTTATTCATAAACTATCTCTTCCATGTACCAGCTGTGTGACCTTGGGCAAGTTACTTAACATCTCTGTGCCTGAGTTCCTTCCTATGTGAAATGGGGCTAACAATAATATCACTCAAGACTGAAATTGGTAATAGATATAATATCTGTAGATCAGCATTGTCTCACACACACACACACACACACACACACACACACACACACACAATGGAATGCTGTGCAGCCATCAAAAAAACCAAAATCTTGCCACTTGAAATAACATGGATGGAATTAGAGGGTATTATGCTGAGTGAAATAAGTCAATAAGAGAAAAATAACTAACTTATGGTTTCTCTGATATGACAAAATTGGGAGGCAGGGCAGGAGTCATGGGGGGAAGGGAGGGAAAAATGAAACAAGATGGGACTGGGGGGGAGACAAACCATAAGAGACTCTTAATCTTAGGAAACAAACTGAGAGTGGCTGGGTTATGAACGTTGGCAGGGAGGTATATGCTATGGTGAGTGCTGTGAATTGTGTAAGACTGATAATTCACAGACCCGTACTCCTGAAAAAAAAATGCATTATATGTTAATAAAAAAAAGTCTCATTAAATTTTATCTATTTCTAGCTTCAACTAATTTTCTATCCATTTTTCTCAAAAACATGATTTGAAATGTAATAATTACATGATATTCTTGACTTTTGTTAATAATGAAAGAAGGGGGTAGAGTGTGGGTGAAATGGGACAAAAGAAACAAACTTCCCATTATAAAATAAGTGATGGGGATATAATCTGTAGCATCACGACCATAGTTAATGATACTGTATTGTATTTATAAAAGTTGCTAAGAGAATAGATATTAAAAATTCCCATTACAAGGAAAACAAACTTCTGTAACTACATATGATGATAGAAGTTAACTTGATTTATTATGACAATTATTTCCAAATATATGCAGATATCAAATCATTATATTGTACCCCTGAAACTAATATAATGTTTTTATATGGCAGTTATACCTCAATAAAAGTAATAAAATCTTCTACAATGAGCTTGGCTTTTCATGTTTTCTTTGAGTAAAATTTTAAGTGTATTTTATATATGTTGTTATGTTGGGTTCTGCAAGTTCTTTTTTTTTTTTTTTAAGATTTTATTTATTTATTTGACAGAGAAACACAGCTAGAGAGGGAACACAAGCAGAGGGACTGAGAGAGGGAGAAGCAGGCTTTCCGCCGAGCAGGAAGCCTGATGTGGGGCTCGATCCCTGGACTCTGGGATCATGACCTGAGCAGAAGGCAGTCGCTCAACCAACTGAGCCACCCAGGGTTCTGCAAGTTCTAATTTTTTAAAATACTCATTGTAATTTTCATTTCTTGTCAGAGCCATTAGCACTATTTAGATTCTGAATTCTGCATTATAATTTCCTATTGGTTATTGTGGTATTAAGGTTATTATGTACATGAAATATTACTCTGAGGCCAGAAACTGTGGTCTTTTTCTATTCTTAACATTTGACTAAAGTTTATTTATTGCTTTGAGAACTTAAATTTTGAATGTTTCCCAGACATCTGGGAACTCTCTACACGTCTGTTTAGCCTAATTTAAAAATTGACATAAGCTTATTAACTCAGACTAGTTAACTGTGTCCTTAAAAATATATGTTATTTCAGATTTTTCTATGGATTTTATTGATATATTTTTCAGAGGTGAATGAAAGGTTTCTACTTACATTGTAATATCTGTATTAATCATGTTTTTATTATTCTAAAAGTGTTTACTATTCATACTATTACATATTCTTTGTAGATAATTCATTTGTCCTCATGATTCTCCTATATTCAATGTAATTTCCCCATTAATTTTTCTAACAGTATTGATAGTATGCTTCTATCTTTTTTCTTTTTGTTTATTATTGTTATTTATTTGCTTGTTTTTATCAAGTCAAGAAGTCTTTCTTCATCACTGTGCCAGTGAGAATATCCTTGACAGAGCCAGTCTCAATTAGAAATCGTATATTATAAAGAAATGAAACACAAGGTCATGAGCTTATTCTGAGTTTCAGAGAATAATCATGTTCTCATCAAGTATTCCTGAAGAAAATGGCTCTTTTAAGTCACAGCAACCCAGTATCTTCTTGACCTAAAAAACATGACAGTTCTTCACACTGATGTAACAGATGGGTTTGATGATATCTATGGCTATGTGTATTCAGAACTCGCTATAGAATTCAAGAGGCACAGGACAAAAAGAAACTGGTGTGCCCCTTGTTCAAAAATGCTTCACAATTTTGAGAGCAGTACCAGAGCTAAAATCCATGCAGCTGAAGACACAGTTGAAGTTCAACAAAGCTAGTAGATGCCAGGGTATTACACAGTTTGGGTCTTAGAGTGTACACATGATTCTTTTTTTTTTTTTAATACATCTCCAGGTTAAGGAATTTAAGCAAATTCACTATTACATTGTCTTTGGGAGTTGAACAATATACTATTTAAGAACACAAAAAATTGGTCTCTTTTATCTGTAACATTATTCTATTTCTACTTTCAATATTATAAGATTTTTTTCTTGGTTATATAATTATTACTTTTTAAATTTTAGTAATGTTGCACTACTCCTTAATGCTAATGATTTGAGTTTTATTCCAAAAACTGTTGGGTTTTTTTAAGGATTTTATTTATTTATTTATTTGACATTTTATTTTATTTATTTATTTATTTGACATTCACAAGAAGGCAGAGAGGCAGGCAGAGAGAGAGAAGGAAGCAGACTCCCCCTGAGCAGAGAGCCCGATGTGGCCCTCGATCCCAGGACCCTGAGATCATGACCTGAGCTGAAAGCAGAGGCTTTAACCCACTGAGCCACCCAGGCACCCCAAAAACTGTTGTATTAATGATAATGATGATGATTGATGATTAAGAGACTAAATCTACATTATCCATGAATTATTTGTATTGAGCTAATCCACATGTAAGAATAAATGGATTCTAAGTCTTTGTTACAAAGTTCATAAATTAGTCAATGTTTCCATTTCCTCACTGTTATTTTTGTTGATGTAATTTTATTTTAAATAACCCATTGATAAATCAGTCTTCTCTAATTTCAAGGCTAGAAACAATTTATTGCCACTTCTTCTCTATTTAAGTGTATTACTTAATTTAAAAATCCAAATGCATCATAATTCAAAGTTAAATGCAGAGACTTCTCATTAAATTATTTCAACTTACCCTGCTTTTTGTATTTAAAAGCACTTTAACCTTGCATTTATTCAAGATATCAAAGTAGCCTTAAAAGCTTATTACAGATAATAGTTATTTCACTTAGATTAATCTGCTACTATGATACAAAGGGTGTTTTATTAAATATTCATTTTCTTCTATCGGCACTGATATTAGTAATTTAAGTTTGGCCATAGAGTAATCAATTAAAGTAAAGCATGCTGTGTGAACACTAAACCTAACACATTAATTTAATCTATTTTGGCTACTCCTGCTGTCTCACAAATCATTTCTATGGTTACAACACATTTGTCAAAGTTTCTAATAGAAAAACATTTTATGATGGCAAGGCCTCTACTAAATAAATATAAGATTTATGGATAATAAAAAATTAGATTTAATTTCTACAAATTAAGTGACATTTTCGAATATCATAGAGCACACACAATAAAAATGAGCTAACTACACTATTTTTAAAAAATTATTGTTGAAAAAATGTAAAAGGTTAATCATAGAAGTTGCAGAAATGATTACAAAGAAAAACACAAAATTTAATTAACTCTATGATAAGCCAAGGATAGTGAACAGGCAAGCCACATCTTAGAAGTGGCAGATAAGTGGGACTGTATCGAAATATTATCTTTTCCTTTTGGGCTGTATCTTTGTCCTAATTCCTAGTAAGCATTTGTTAATATTTCTGCAGAATAAAAAGAACAAGAGTCTTTATAAATAATATTGCCTGAAAACTTAGGAATCACTATTGTAAATCCTTAAAATGTTAACATAAATGTGACCTTTGGTAAATGCAGTTGGGTTGTAAGACATTTAACTTTACCCTCAAAGAGTTCTGACTTTTGCCTTTGGCTTCTGGGAGAAACTTTCCTTTTGAAATATTGTACCTGACAGGAGAGTTTTTTGTGTAGGGACCTGACCACACCAGATTAAGGTGGAGCTGACCAGAACAGAAAGACCAAGGAGATAATATAGGCTAGAACTCTGGGTTATACAGTTTTTTGGTTTTTGTTTTTTGTTTTTTTTAGGAAGAGCTAGTGTGCTCACATGTGCATATGCACACATGAAAGCAAAGGGAGAAGAAGAGGAGCAGGAGAGAAAAGAGAGAGACTGACATGAGGCTCCATTCTACAACCCTGAGATCATGACCTGAGCTGAAATCAAGAGTTGGGTGTTCAACTGGCTGAGCCACCCAGGCACCCCTACACAGTATCATTTGAAATGGAGACTGAAATCAACCAAGGGGCAAGTGGAACCCCAGTAACAAGTAGAGACGAGAATTGAGGACTGAGGTGAGCTACTCCAGTTGGCAGTGATGAAAACTTAGTGTACTGCACACTCTGATACCAGGATAGTAACATCTCAGGATTCCACTACAAAGGAACAATAGAAACTACATTTAATAGTTCTCCAGGCCCCACTCTATCTGCTTCTTTCCTTGGCTGATTTTAATTTGTATCCATCCATCTTGTAATAAGCCATAACGAGGCTACAAGGAGCTCTGTGAATCTCTCTAGCAAGTACCCTGGAGTTTCAAATGGTGTCAGAAAGAATTATAACCTTGTTTTATTGAGGACTGTTTCTTCTAACTTTGTAGTTGGCCTAAACTCATAAAACCACATATTGTATTGGTCAAAAATATTTAAAATATTCTTTCTCAGGCTCTTAACAAATAAAGAAAGTTAATCTATTAGTAGAAATGGTCCATGAAAAGTTGGGACAATGAATTAGATGCATAAAATAAGTGGTATATTAAATGTAACAAATCGTTCTAGTGATTTTCATCATACCATCTAAACTACTTCAACCTGTATATCTACCTCTGGAAAACTGGGAGACTGTGTTTTAAAACTCCTGTTGTCTTACTGAGGATTTTATTGCCACTGAGGGAGCCTGGGTGGCTCAGTTGGTTCAGGTTGTGATCCCAGGGTCCTGGGATACAGCCCCACATTGGGCTCTCTGCCCAGTAGGGAGTCTTATTCTCTCTCTCCCTCTGCCCCTCCCCCTGCTTGTGCTCTCTCTCTCAAATAAATAAATAAATAAACAAATAAATAAATAAATTTTAATTTTAAAAATAAATTTTAAAAAATTAAAAAGATTTTAATGCCTCTGTGTATAACAATCATAATGCTCTAGTCTCATAGTTCTAGGTTTTCTTTATATCTACTTCATTAAACTTGTAAACTTTAGCTGAACTGTCTGGCCAACTCATGAACCTATTCCAGAATTGCTATTAATATGTACTTTCATTTATACTCACAAGTCTTTCAAGTGCAATGCACTCTCACTAGCTTTTGAGCTGGTTAGAACTTGGAGTCTGAGAAGCTCACAGCAAATTTTGCTTTCTACCTTAATTATTTTATGCGCATGGTAAATCATCTTGTTGACCCTTTCACCACCATTCTCGATTCTCTCTCTCTCTCCTTCATCCTATGCCCCCAGCATAAAAATCTCCTAACTGAATGCGGATTTTCTGTTTCCTTAATTTAAGGCTTTAAACTGTAAGGAATAATTTTTCATGTGTCTTGTTTTGTATGCTGTGCTAGGCACTGAAAATACAATGATAAATATGATGGACATAAAGCCTTCAGCAGAAGTCATTTGGGGGAACAATAAGCAAGAAATTACAGAGGCTTATAATAAGTTCTATGATGGGTTAAATAGAATGTCACAGGATGATCCAGCCAAGTCAAGGACAACAGAAAGGTCAGACTACTTCCCTGAGAAAGTGCTGTCTAAGCAACCTTCATTGCCAGCCTGTAAAATCAAGTTATAAAACACAACCCTACTCAATTACCTAACTTTTCAATAACATTTGTCCTTGTTCTTAATTCTATGGTATTCTGATTCCATATTTCTATTCTGAGAGGATCTAGACTATATTCATTTTTAACCCCTCTCCGCTTCCTCAATAATCATAGACTTGCTTCTCCCTTCCAAAATAACATTGAAATTATTTTGATAAAGATAATGGTATAGATAGATATGGTATAGAATTTAACCATCTATCTTAGTTTTTAGAAGTATTTTTAGGTATTCATTTGTCATTGTATAGATGGTCTGTTTAGAGATAAATATATAGTCTTTCAATAAGCAGGATTTAAAGTTGATCCCCGAGTCCTAACTTTTCCTAAAAGCATGTTCTTTCCTGACTTCTTAAGAACATAACTAACATTGATTTTAACAATATTACCTTTCTAATTCTATTCTTTAAGTTTTTCTGTATTTTTAATTATGGTAAACTACACTGGTAAATTTACCTTCTTAACCATTTTTAAGTGTGTACTAATATGTATATTTACATTGCTGTGCAACCAAGCTCTAGAACTCTCTCCATCACACAAAACTGAAACTTTCTAACCATTGAGAACACATTCTCTCCTCTTCCCAGTGCCTGGTAACAACCATTCTACCTTGTGTTTATATGAATGTGGCTAGTTAGGTATTGATCTTGTATACTGAAAGTTTGCAGAATTTATTAGTTCTAACAGAATTTTGTGAATTCTTGAATATTTTCTACATATAAGATCATGCCATCTGTAAACAGAGATAACTTTATTTTTTTTTTCTTTTCCAATGTGAATGTCATTCTTTAATTCCTTTAATTCACTGATTTCCTTAGCTTCCATCACTTCTTTTCTCTTCTTAAATATTGTTCCCCCAACGTCTGACTTTAGTCCTCCACTATTGTTTTTTCTAAGAAAATGGTGTTTTCGGGGTGCCTGGGTGGCTCAGTTGGTTAAGCGACTGCCTTCAGCTAAGGTCATGATCCAGGAGACCCGGGTTAGAGCCCTGCATCAGGCTCCCTGATCGGCGGGAAGCCTGCTTCTCCTTCTCTCACTGCCCCCTGCTTGTGTTCCCTCTCTAGCTGTGTTTCTCTCTGTCAAATAAATATAAAATCTTAAAAAAAAAAAAGCAGAAAATAAAAGAAAATGATGTTTTCAACTACCTATTTTATGATATTAAATCTCTCATCAGTGCTGTTAACTCTGATTTCCTATCAGTCCTATATTTTCAACTGCTTGCAAGGTGTCTCTGGCTTGATGTTTGCTAGACATCACACACTTACCTTAGTAAAAATCAAATGTGCTGACCGTAGCAAAGGTATGCTCATCACTGGTCACTTGGTTGTGGTCCTAGAAATGTTTAACAGTAAATATATGTGACATATTTCTCATCTTTTTTTTTTTTTTTTTTTTCAATCTCTCCTTCATGTCTCCACTCCACTAGCAGGATGTACATGATTTCCTAGATTCCCTTTAAACGTGTCTTGTCCACTTACACTGGTGTTTCAGCGGTCTTGTTACTGATTCCCACCCCTGCCCAATTCTTCAAATTTCACCTCTTCTGGCAGGTTTTATATGGTAAATTATTATTCCATAGTACTCATACTAGTTCTGCTTCCCTGAATGAATCCTATCTGATATGGTTGTATTTACTAGAGATGTGGTGTTGCTGTACAAAAATATAAAATATTTTACATAGCACTGACTATGAAGAACTGACTAAAGGATCTCAGAAACTAATATGAATATAGTTTTTGGAGGCTAAAAATAAGATGGATCATATTGTATGTGGATAAAGGTTTACAATATTGTGTCTCTTTAATGTGGATGATAGAAAATATATCTAACCCAAGACTTTTGATGCTGGAAAATAAAACTACTTTTCCCACTCAGCTTTGCTAGCTGGAGCAGAAAAAAAATTCCCAAAGAAAGACCTAAACAAAAAAAGATCAAATTCTAGGCACTGCCAGCCAAACATTAAGCTAAAACTCAATGATATAGGTTGTGAGTATTTTTTAAAGCATTTTATTAAAAAATAAAACTATATGGTATTATAGATTCACTTAGTTTTTAAAAAAAGATTATAAAGATTACAAATGACATGTAAAATAGCACCCTCACCCACAGGTCAAACTAGACAGAAGCCTGTCTCAGAAACATCATTGGTGTGACTTTTGCCTAATGGAGAGAATATCAATAAGATTTGTAAGAAATTCACAAAGTTTTTAGGAGAATTATTAAGACAGAAATGCCAACAGTGAGACATAGGCCTTTCCTCCATGAAAAAGAAAAAAAAAGGTAAAAATATAGAACCAAGAGCTCAGAGTACCTAAAACAACTATTCACAAGGATCAGAATGATGCTTTAATTAATATCATGAGAGCAAGGGTAGTTTTTAACATCATGTGCTTGGCTCAGTTTCAAGATTACTATGAAACAATACCTGCTCTGTGTTTCTGATTTTCATTTTTCAAAATAAGAGTGTTTATTGCACTTATCCTTTCCATATCTATAGATTTTTCTTTTTCAAAATAAGAGTCTACTCCAGATATCCTTTCCATATCTGTAGTGGGCTTAATGGTACTCCTACTCCAAAAGATAAGTCCATATCTTAATCCCCAGATTCTGAATATTATCTTATGGCCAAAGGTAATTTTTGCATTTTATTGTGAAAAATATGATTAAGTAAGAATCTGGAGAGAAGTAGCTGCTCCTGGGTTATTTGGATATGTGGTAAATGCCATTGTGTATATTCCTGTAAGAGAAGCAGAACAAGGAGAAACACATGGAGGGGAAGGCAGTGAAAAGTCAGGTGAGAGAGATGCAGACCAAGTCACCTGGGTGACTCAGTTGGTTAAACAACTGCCTTCGGCTCAGGTCATGATCCCAGAGACCCGGGATCGAGCCCCACATTGGGCTCCCTGCTCTGCGGGAAGCCTGCTTCTCCCTCTCTCTCTCCTGCTTGTGTTCCCTGCTTGTGTTCCCTCTCTAGCTGTGTTTCTCTCTGTCAAATAAATAAATAAAATCTTTAAAAAAAAGAAAAAAAAAAAAAAAAAGAAATGTCAGCAGCCACCAAAAGCTAGCTGGAAGAGACAAGGAACAAATTATCTCAGAGAAACCTCAGAGGGAACACAGCCCTGCCATAATTTAGGCTTCCAGCCTCCATAGCTGTGAAAAGAATAACTTTCTGTTGTTTTTAAGCCACCAAGATCATGGAATTTGTTATAGCAGCCACCAGGAAACTAATTCACTACTCATATTGGATATTTTATGGGAACTGGTTTCACATAAACTTGCCTTTTTAGGTCATGGATCTCTGCTCTCCAGGACCTGTATCAAAAGACCCACTCACAGGGTACCTGGGTAGCTCAGCCATTTAAGTGACTCTTGGTTTCAGCTGGTGTCATGGTCTCAAGGTCATGGGATTGAGCCCCATGTTTGACTCCACACTCAGGATGGAGTCTGCTTCAGATTCTTTACCTCCTCTCCTACTTCTCCCCCTGCTTGTGTATGCTGCTCCCCAAATAAAAAAAATAAGTTTTGTTTTGTTTTTTAAAGACTCACACACAAAGGCTCAAATTAGATGATTTCAATTTTATGCCAGTAACCTAAACTGTGCCATGGTTGGGCAAGAGTTTTGAGGTCTAAGTTGTAATTTGTGTATGGCAATTAAGTAACTAATTTTTAGCCAGAGGGTATTCTGAAATAAAGTGGCCTCAAATTCTTTGCCACTCTTCCACTTTAGAACAGGAATTTATTTTCTTTTGAACTATAACATTGTCGTTAGAATTTCTGGCTTCCTCTAAAATGATTATGCAACTTCATGATATTTAAAAATCAGACATGAAATTGTTACTGTCTTTACTATTCAACTTCTCTGTTGGGACAATCAAGTTCAGAAAAATTAAAATGCTGAATTTGCAGTTGAGTCAGGGAAACAGTAAGTCTATGATCACACACAGTGAAATGATAAATGTGGTATGTGAAAGAAGATATCAATCCTATGAAACCATTCAATGAAGAGGTTGAACCTAGTTATGGAGATCAAGCTGTCTTGTTTTTAATCTATCCTTTGGTGAATGATTCAAATTTACCTTAGTAGAGAGGAAAGAAAAAAAATATCTCAATAGGATGAAATATATATAAAAAAAACAAGGGGTAAAATAATTAAATAATCTGAAAGAGGGCCTCTTCCTAGTTAGAACTAGAAAGTGAGAGATACTACGGTACATAGAATGAGATAGAAGAACACAGGTACCGGACCCAGTGAGTTCTGAAGGACATGTTAAGAAACAGCCAAAATGAGCTATTGGGACTTTATCAAGATAACAAGCTTCTGCACAACAAAGGAAAACAACAAAACTAAAAGGCAACCTACAGGTGTGGGAAAAGATATTTGCAAATAACCTATGTGATAAAGGGCTAGTATCCAAAATCTATAAAGAAATGATCAAAAATAGCATCCAAAGAACAAATAATCCAGTTAAGAAGCTTTTTCAAGGTCTAAGAGCAATGGGAAAGAGGGGGAAGGTTTTAAGTTAAAAGTAGAGCGCGCAGTGATATTTGTATTATGGAATGATGGCTTTTGTTTTGAGGAAAATAATGTTTAAAACATACCAAAATGTTGGGTCTAGAAAGTTTTCTGTTGGATTATGTAAAAGTTGATGGTATGGCATTTTAGTTTAAAGAATTGAACACAAAAAGAACTCCAGATTCTAAAAATATTTCAATATTAAGAGAGAACACTCATCCGTTTCATTTAAATAGACTGAGGAAGATCACAAGACTGTTTCTGGTTGGTACAGTTAGCAGTTAGTGTCCTGACAAAATTAATCCTCCTTAATTGAAAAAGCCGGAGTATATCTTATGATGTGAATTATTCTTTTACGTAATTTTAAAAGTATTCCTTCTATAAACTTAACCAACTAAGTTTTAATATTATAAAATAGAAATAATCTGATAATTTAAAATATGCATTAAAAATAAATATTTCATCCAGTAGTAAACAGAAAAATATAATTTATTAAACTGAAAGTATTCTTGAATTTGACCCATATAATATTATCTCACCAGAGATAAGAATAAATGTTAAATAACTAAAATTTTGGAATTTTTTCCTATCTTAAGTGTTTGAAAAATGAATACATTCATGATTACACTAAATTCTAGTGATATTTCAAGCATATTTATGATAATAAGTGATTCAGTCTCAATTTTCTCTTACTTTAGAAAGGATATAAATTTAGTCTCCTAGGTTTTCTAAGGACAAAACTGTTAAAAACACAAATATACTATTTATATTGCAGTGTTTACAAATTTAAGCCTTTGTGAATTTTATGTATAAATGATCATTTTCTCTGGTATTGGAGACCATACGTTTTAAAAATTTTGAAATTTATGAAAAATGACTGAATAAAGTGATATCCACCAGAATTGTTGTGTAAAATATATGTCCCTAGAGGTTAAGTTATGCCCTCGTATTGCTGTTTAGACCATCCACATGGAAAAGAACAGAATAAATTACTGAAGAAAATGTTGCGTGACTAAACTGTTTTTATTGTGAAAAATCAGAAGCTTTACAAAAACTGGTATTCTGGCTCTTTTCTAAAGTTTCAGTCTCTAAGCCTACATAATTGTTGAACTTTAAATAGGACTTTCCCTCAGCCTACTTTCCAGCATACTGTGTCTGAATCTCATACAAATGAAAAAATAGTGCCAATTTTCATCACATGAAGAATGAGACCAAGATTTAGTCAAGATTTACTTATTGCCTTATTCATATAAAAATTAATACATATTTGTACTAAAAGATAATCATTCTACTTTTTCTGCATAGACACAATCAATACAACATATACATATACTTACAAAGTGACTTTATTCATAGGTAAAAGATTTGCTATTCACATTAAAGAATCAGATTTAATCCTCCTTACCCACAAGAAAGTATAGAATTATAAATTAAGGCTATTAAACACAGTATGCATTAAAGGATCATTTAAATATATATGAATCAATATACATAAAATTTGGTTGATAAAAGTGATTTTAAAATAACTTTACAAAAATAATGCAAATATTACTTTCTCTCCAACTATTTTGTATAAAGATGTGTTTTGATTGTTACATAATATTAATCAATTACGACTAAAAAGTTTGAGAGGTTCTTCATATCATTTTTGTTTGAGCAAGGCTAGAAATAAAAATTAAATAAAAAAATGATATCATACCATGTCTTAAAATTCGAAGCTTCTATAAAATAATGTATTGCTGTCATTATGATAGAGTTTTATTTAATCTAATGATAAATAGAGTGAGAACGTAGAGAAAATTTTTATTGGCCCATTTAACCATTTTCATAACAACAAAGTCAAAATGTACTGCCATACTGCCCTGAAAAAAATTAGCAACTTAAATTTCATGTTAAACAAAATGGGATATTTATATAATAGGCTTGAGGTTGTAGGAACATGTGAAAAAATAAATACTAAGTCTTAAAATATTTATATAAAATATATGTGTTAGTTTATAATTATAGAATATTTCAACTTGTTTATTGCTCAATTTCATAAAATATTGCCTCATGTTTTAATGAGGGAAATGAAACTCTCTTGGCTCACCCTATTTGTGTCTATTAGGATGAGCATAAGTCAAAAATGTTGCAATCAACCCAATTTACCCATAGAAGCAAGTTTCCCTGTGGCAATTGTGTCCCCGCTGGAAATGCAGCCAAGCATACAGATTGGGTGACTTATACTTATTTCTAGATATGACTTCTCACTTATTTATGCCACTATTAGAAATTTGGGAGACAAAAGCAATTCTTGATAATTTCTTCATTATCCTGGAAAAAATATATATACTTTATTTATTCCCCGTTAATGCCCTTGCCCTATTTTTTGAAATTATGAGTTAATTCTAATTCAGAACAAAAAGAAAATACTCTCTGGAAGAGTTTTAATTATTTCTAAATGCCTCTCCAGCATATAAATGCTAAACTGTGTGACTTTTCCATTTATGGGCTGTGAGAAATAAACAGCTGGGATAAACAGCAGGCATTTCAAGATATTTTATTTATTTCTCAGCAGAAGTTTAAGCATATGTCATAATGATGGCATTTACATCATAATATATGTTGCTTCATACAGCTCTGCAAACCCATCAAAATCTGCACAAATGACTGTGGAATGGTAGAATAAGAAGAGTCTATCAAACACACTTCCATCTGCTTTGATTCCAGAAGTTCAACTTTTATTATAAACTAAGCAACTGAAAATCAAAGTTCTGAAAACTTAATTGCATCCCTTAAATCCTTAAATCTTAGTTTTAGTTTAACTTTTAGAGTGATCTAATATGCCATGACATAAGCATTTACATTTTCTGTTCTGTTTTTTCTTTCCTCAAAATCCTGTTGCCCCAGCTTTCTGATATTTAATCAATGATATTTATCACATCATAGAGAAAATATGTACTGTATAAGATCAAATTGCCAATATCCTCCTAACTCCATCAAGAAACCATTCTTTAAGGATTTGATTTGGTAAGAAAGAAAGAAAGATCTTTGAATGAATGTAGTTCTTGTTAGCATATGGAGGACAAGCCTTGGGGAACTGAACAAGTAATAATATTTTATTAGACCATAGGAAAGAGAGAACTTAGGGTTAAGGTATGTCTATCATCACATTTTGTCAAAGACAAAGAGGAAATAAAAAAAAACCTATCCCTTCCAGCTCACAGAATTAAAGGAAGGGACAAACTGATAATGTTTTTGCAGATATTCTTCACCAAAATTTTGTAAAAGTTAAGATAAAGTGCTGAGGAGCTATGGCTCCAAAAGCAGAGGAAATTTGTCATTTGGACTCTTAAAATACTGACACACAGGATAAAATGGTCTGGAGATGAGACAGGTATTCCTAGCAGTACTTCACCAGCCTCTCCACGAGCTGTGTACAGTGTAGAAGAAAAGCAGTTTTCATGTGCCTGGAATCCAGGGTAGGGACAAGCTTCGTGTCTGACTGGGACTGTTCTAAACTGCTCATTACATTCGTGTTAAGTAGTTTTGTTAGATTAGGAATTCTGGCGATTTTGCCTGGTTGGAAGCTAAGTTCACAGCCAGAACTTTAAGTTAGATGGGTAACTCTAGAGAGCTGGAGTACTGTCAGATATACAAAAGGGTAGTGCCCTAGCATTTTCAAAAAGTAGAGACCATGACTTCTTCTGTCATTGCATTCATTGATAAAGGACAAGAGGAGGACAGATCAAACCCAACACAGAAGTTAACAGCAGATTCCAACTTGCTCCAAATTTGCTACTCTGGAACAAAGATGGCCAAGGAGATGAAACTTTGTCTGTCATGTTTTTAGAATATGTAATATAGACTTCTAAAAAAAATCATTGGAAAGAGAATAAAAACATGCAAATAGACCTCATATGCAAGAACGTAATCAGAGAATCTCTCAGGAAATTCATTAATTTGAATCTGAAAAAAAGTGCCCTATTTTCAATCACTTTTAACTAAAATATAGCATTTCCATTGATTCATAACATAAGCAATAAAATGGAGTTGTATTATCACACTTTTGACTCAACAATAGAAATCACAGGTTTTCATTTCATATAACAGTTATTGCAGATTTGCCAAATTATCTTTACAGTCATCACTATCTCAAAAGGAGAGTAATTACTACACCATCTGCTACCTCCTTTATTAATAAACACTTCATTAATAAACACATCTCTTACTATACCATATTTTAATGATTTCAGAACCATATTTCTGTATAATAACTTTATCCAATACTTCTTTTTTGTTTTTATTTCATTTATTTATGAAGTGTTACTCTGAAAAGGAATCTGTAAGATTTACCACACTGACAAGGTGGTCCATGATGTGAAAAATATATATATATATATATAGATAAGAACATCTACTTCCAAGTGAATTTTTAGTGACTGTTTGCTGTAATATAGAGAGGCTCAAAAATAGAAAGAATTTAAAATAAGATGACAGAGCTTTTATTACTTGGTAACTTACTGTTATTTTTGTTTGTTTTGTATGAGTATTTATTTTCTCTGCTTTCAGCAGGATTGGGATGTTGAAAAAATATTGTCAGTTTTAAAAAATAAAGAACCCATATTTTCTTTTAGATACAGATATAATTCATTTCACTGTGATTTCATTTTATAGTGCTTCAAAGTTACTGCATTTTTTACAAATTGAAGGTTGTGGCAACCCTGTGTTGAGCAAGTTTAGTGGCACCATCTTTCCAACATTGTTTGCTTTCTTTGTGTCTCTATTACATTTTGGTAATTCTCATAATGTTTTAAACTTTTTCATTGTTACTGTATTTGTTATGACAATTGTGATCAGTGATCTTTGATGTCACTACTATAATTGTTTTAGGACACCACAAACTGCACCCATATAAGATGGTGGACTTAATTGATAAATGTTGCGTGTATTCTGACTGCTTCATTAGCTGACCATTCCACCATCTCTTTCCCTCTCCTTGGGCCTCTCTATTCCCTGAGACACAACAATATTGAGAATAGGCCCATAAATAACACTACAATGGCCTCAAAGTGTTCAAGTGAAAGGAAGAGTTGCACATCTCTCACTTTAAATTAGAAGCTAAAAATGATTAAGCTTAGTGAGAAAGGCACATTGAACACTGAGATAGGCTGAAAACAAGGCTTCTTGTGCCAGCCAGTCAAGATGTGAATATAAAGGAAAAAAATGTATCTTAAAGGAAATGAGAAATGCTACTCCACTGAACATATGAATGATAAGAAAGAAAAACAGCCTTATTGCTGATATGGAGAAAGCTTTTGTGGTCTGATTAGAAAGTCACAACATTCCTTTAAGCCAAAGCCTAATCCAGAGAAAGACCCAAACTCTCTTCAATTTTATGAAGGTTGAGAGAGATAAGGAAGCTGCAGAAGGAAAGTTTAAAACTAGTAGAGGTCTGTTCATGAGTCTAAGGAAAGAAGACAGCAAGTGCAAGGTGCAAGTTGAAGTCCAAATGCTGATGCATGAGGTACAGCAAATTATCTAGAAGATCCAGCTAGAAGAATTGGCTACACTAAACAATAGCTCTTCAATGTAAACAAAACAACCTTCTTTTGGAAGAAGATGCCATCTAGGACTCTCATCACTAGAGAGGAACAGGAAATGCCTGGCTTCAGAACATCAAAGGACAGACTGATTTTTGTTAAGGGCTAAGGCAGCTGGTGACTTTAATTTGAAGCTGACGCTATTGTCCATTCTGAAAACCCAGGAAACTTAAAATTATGCTAAATCTACTCTCAGCCTATGCTCTATAAATAGAGCAAAACCAACAGCACATTTGTTTACAACATAGTTTATTCAATATTTTAACCTTAGTGTTGAGAAACACTTTGCAAAAAAAGAAAGATTTCTTTCAAAATATTACTGGTCATTAACAATGCACCTGATTGTCTAAGAACTCTGATGGAGATGTATAAGATTCATGTTGTTTTTATGCCTGCTCACATAGCATCAATTCTGCAACCCATGGGTCAAGGACTAATTTTGACCTTGAAATCTTAAGAAATACATTTTGTAAAGCAGTAACTGTTATAGATGCTATAGATGATGATTCCTCTCATGGATCTGGGCAAAGTAAATTGAAGATCTTCTGAAAAACATTTGCCATTCTCGATGCTATTAAAAACATGCATGACTCATGGGAAGATGTCAAAACACCAACATTAACAAGAGTCTGGAGGCTGATTCCAAATTTCATGGATGGCTTTGACAAGACAAAGCCTTCAATAGAGGAAGTAAGTGCAGATGTAGTAGAAATAACAAGAGAACTAGAGACAGAGTCTGAACATGATACTGATTGAACATTGTTGAAATGACAGCAAAGAATTTAGAATATTACATAAACTTAACTGATAAAGCGGTGGCAGTATTTGAGAAGATGAACTTTAATTCTGACAGAGATTCTACTTTGGGCAAAATGCTATCAAACAAGATTCCATACTAGAGAGAAATTGAGAAAGGAAGCATTAATTAATGAAGCAAACTTGAAAAACTATTGTTTTATTTTTTTACTATTTATTTATTTTAGAAAGAAAGAGAGAGAGAGCAAGAGGGAAAGGGATAGAGGGAGAAGCAGAGAGTGAGTCTCAGGTAGACTCCCTGCTAAGCATAAGCTCAGTGCAAGCTTTGATACCAGGTTGCTGAAATTAAGACCTGAGCTGAAATCAAAAGTTGGACACTTAACCAACTGAGCTACCCAGACAACCCAAAAACTGTTTTATTTTAAGAAATTACCACAGCCATCCAAAACTTCATCAACCACCACCGTGATCAGTCAGCAGCCATCAACATCAAGACAAAATCCTCCACCAGCAAAAAGGCCATGACTTGCTGAAAGTTCAGATGATGATTAGCATTTTTAGTGTTAAAGTATTAATTAAGGGATATAAACTGTGTCTTTAGACATAATGCTATTATGCACTAAATAGGCACTGTATAGTGTAAACATAAATTTTATTTGTACTGGAGAAACAGGAAATTCATTTTATTTACTTTATTGCAATTTCACTTTATTGCAGTGGTCTGAAACTGAACTCATGGTATCTCCAAGGTACAGCTGTATGTATTCTGCAAATGGCATTGCAAGAATCAACTATATAGCAATCCATGAAAGTTTGTTTCAAAATTTTAATGATTTAAACCTAATGATTTAAAAGCTGTGTTAGTGTTATTTCCATGAATTTCCATGACAATGCTTATATGGACTAAACAGTTCTCTTCATTCATAAAATGACCACAAAGAATAGATTGCAGTGGTACATTACCTAAGTGATTCTGGTGCAGAGGATGATTTTGATGCTTGCATATCTTTAATGTTGCAGAAGGCTACAGTTTTTAGGTAAATTCACCTAGCCAAAACTTAAGGAATAACCTTGGTAGGGCATATTTTAGTAATTTGTTATTAGTATCTAAGTGTTCAGTGCACATTAAAACAGAGCTTTTCAACAGTGGTGTGCATAAGAATCCATTGTTAAAATGCAGATTCTAATTAAGTGTGTCTTAGTTGGAAACTGAGATTCTACATTTTTAATAAGAGACCAGGTGATGGGGCACCTAGGTGGCTCAGTAGGTTAAGCCTCTGCCTTCTGCTCAGGTCATGCTCTCTGCTCAGCAAGGAGCCTGCTTCCTCCTCTCTCTTTGCCTGCCTCTCTGTCTACTTGTGATCTGTCTCTCTGTCAAATAAATAAAATCTTAAATATATATATATATATATATATATATATATATATATATATACACACACACACCAGGTGATGGTAAGGCTTTTCTGAGAATAACAATTTAAGTAGCAAGATGTAAAAAATTATTCTAACAACTGAGATGCTATGGAATTTGATAAAACCTGTTGTTTAATTTTAAAAAGATTCATAAGCTAGAAGGAAATTAGACATAATCAGTCATGCTAATTTCTCAGAATCAAAAGAGTCACCAAAATGTTAAATACAAAACAACTTCAGTGATGAGGGATACAATGCAAGGACTGCTGGAATTAATTAAATCTCTTCCCAGCTTACAAACATGATGTGGTTTTTTGAATCTTAAAATATATGTGTAGGGGACGGCATGATCCGCCTCTCCCGCCATGCCGCAAGCCACCAGAAACTTTGGTGGAGGTACCCGTGAATGTGGTTGAAAGTCCCTCCAGGCTTTCCCCACCAAGAATCTGGAAAGCCATGTACCCTATGGGCCGAGGCAATGTGTCCTTTGTGTCCCTGGGACGTGCACTTGGGAAAGTGCTCATCCAAGGCATGGAGAGCCATGATTCTCCCTCAAAGTGAAAGAGCTCTGCAAAGTTGCAATCATCGACACCGAAAAATATTTGTTTCTATTGTTCCTTGTCTGTTTAACTACCATAAATTCTTTGATACTATTTCTTCTTACTTCATTTAATCAAGTAAATACTTTTGTTTCTACTTACCATCATTAAAAACAGTTTAATCTTAGATATCCTGCAGCTCTATGGAGGAGATTGTCAGAGCTTTTAAATGGTTAAATAAAGGGCTTAATATAAGAAATAAAACTATACTAACAAAGACATTGCCACTCACACAGAGGATCCACAAATAAAGAGTTCTGTACCCAGACATGGAAAAACAGGCTTGAGCAAATGCTTTTACCTTTGCAAAAGAAGTTATTTTTCTCCTTGATGCCAAACTAACTTTTGGTCATTGTATTAATTATGTAGCTAAAACTTTGTACATGACCCATCTAAGGGAGTTAACTCTGAAGTGTAGATAGGTGCACCTGCAAAAACATGTTTCAATAATTAAAGCACTAGGTTTCTCTAACAAAGACACTGTGTAATCAAAAATCACTTTCTTAAACTTTAACCTAACTACATCCCCCAACCTCCTCACTCTAGAATAATAAAAAACTGGGACCATTGACAGTCAAGAGAGACAAAAGCAGAGAGAAAAGCAAAAACAGAAACAGAGACAGGAGGAGAGACAAAAGCAGAGACAGAAAGAGAGACAAAAGAAGAGGCAAAATCAGAGAGACAGAAAGAGAAACAAAAGCAGAGACAAAAGTAAAGGCAAAACCTGAGAGCCTGAAAGCCTAAGAGCCAGAGAGCCTGAGAGCCTAAAAATCTGAGGGCCAAAGAGCCTGCGAAGAGAACCTGCGAAGCGAGAGCCAGAGCCAGGGCCAGAGCCAGAGCCAGAGCCAGAGCCAGAACCAGAGCCAGAGCCTGCTTCATAGGTCTCTCCTGACTGACCTCGGGTCTGTCAGCTTGCATCAAATCTCCATGTCCGTGTCATTATGTCACCCGCCAGACATCCCTTGGTTCAGGACCCACATCTCTGCTGAGACTGGTCCCCGGCATATATGTTTAAATAATTTATGTGTATCTCTTCTAAAAATATTTGTTTAAGCACCTAACAACAAAAACAATAAATAAAAAAAAAATATTTTTATGAGAGATGATGGGAACTGGTAGTCATTTAATTCATATACAAGAAGGTCCTGTAGTCAATGGTGAGTGGGCCAAATATAGACAACCCTGGTTTTTGTAAGACTGAAAACTTATGGTCATTTTCCATTTTTTTAATCATTTGAAAACAAATTTTCCTGAGGCATTAAAATTATATGAAATCCAACATTAGGTGTTTATAAATGTTCCGTGCTAATGTCATTGGCATTGGCATTGGCATACATTGGCACACACACAGTCACACCCATTTGTGTAGGCACTGATGACCAATGCCTTTATAACCCCACAGCAAAGATGAATAGTGACGCCAGATACTACATAGAACAAAATTTGTGTTATCTGTAACTTTCATAAAAGTATGAAAGCAAACCACTGAAACAATCTGTGTCTGCATAATTTTTTTTTCAGTGTAATTGTCATGAAAATGTGCATCTTCCATTTTTTTTTTTAAGAAAGCTCTTTTAAGTTAGGGAAAGACTGCAGGACTTGTAGCTTGGAGTAATATTTTTAAAGTCCTGAAGGAGCATCCAATTTCTCTAGACCAGCAGCTCTATTAAATAAGTTCACATCACAGGCTGTTGTGGTCTTTTCCTGGTATAACATATATTTACATATTAAGTTTTTATTTGTTTCTTTGTTTTAAACTATCAACTCTGTGATGTTTTCCCAAAGAGAGAATATTATTATTTAAGTGGTTTTACACATGACTTTTCTTTCTACCAACCTTGAATTTTTCCCCTTTGAAAGTGGTTTATTGTTTTGGCTTTATAAGCTTGTTTCTCTTGCATACTTTGGGAGTTTCAAATAGGTTATTTGTGTAGTCATCTGATCAAAGCTAATGAAGTTTTATTGCTCTAATAAAATAACACAACACAAACTCCAAATTTTCATAAAAACCCCATCTATATCCAGACATAAACTGCAGTGTGTAGCTGAGTTATAATTTTTGCCTACAATATATGCTGAGATTCATGATGGAAAATGAAATATATGAAGCATTTAGAAAGCCACATTAGAGATAGTATTACTTATCCTTAAGGACACTCTGTCTCTAAGAAAAGTAAAATAAATGAAAATGTTAAGCAGTTTTGCAACCTGTGTTTAGCACTTAATATAAAAAAAAGCAGAAAAATTTCAATGCAAAGAACAGTAAAAAAGATCCATGTGTCACTTGAAAATTTGTTACGGAGAAAGGATTCCATATTGAATTAAATAAATAATTCTCTAATAATTCCTAATGTTTTGGAAAATGTTATATATTTTTTTCTTTGGCTGTAATTCCCAGTAGTTCCTGGTTGATAGATTTAGCCTGATGATTTTATCTTTGTTTAAAAGATTTTATTTATTTATTTGACAGAGAGAGAAAGGAATCACAAGTAGGCAGAATGGCAGTCAGAGGGCGAGGAGAACCAGACTCATGGTTGAGCAGAGAGCCTGATGCAGGACTCAGTTCCTGGAACCCGAGATCAATGACCTGAATGGAAGGCAGATGCTTAACTGACTGAGCCACTCAGCACCTCAGATTTTATCTTTTTAAGTTCCAGTTTCTGATATATAAATCAGTTAATTCTCAAAATATGTCTTATGTATTCATTAAAATAATTTATGAAGGGGCACCTGGGTGGCTCAGTCACTAAACACCTGCCTTTGTCTCAGGTCATGATCCCAGGGTCCTGGGATAGAGCCCCACATGGGGCTCCTTGCTCAGTGGGAATCCTGCTTCTCCCTCTCCCACTCACCCTGCTTGTATTCCAACTCTGGCTTTCTCTCTCTTCTCTCTCTCTCTCTCTCTCTCTCTCTCTCTCTCTCTCTGTTAAATAAATAAATAGAATCTTAAAAAATAATTTATGAAATGTAACTAATATTATATCACCAACAGTCAGTGTTTGATAAACATGAGTGATTATTATCAATTTTGTCATCACATACTTCCCAGAGAACTTTCCTTCAGCTTAAGGAGATAAGATTTTCTCATGTGTATTTTTAATAAAATTTGCCAATTACAATGCTTGCTATTATTTGATGTTTTATAACATGTCCCTAAACAAACAGAAATAAGCTACTTTAAGAAAGAATAATCTTATACGCTTCCTGTTCTTTAACAGCTTTAAGATATAACTGTATACCCTAAAAGGGCACATTTAATGTATATGACTTGATAAATTTGGGCATATATTTATTCATAATACCATTACCACAATCAAAGCAATACACATATCCAACACCTCTTAGAGTCTCCCTTTGCATTAATCTCACTTAATTAATTTTGTGGTGTGGAGTGCCTGGGTGGGTGGCTCAGTCATTAAGCATCTGCCTTCAGCTCAGGTAATGATCCTAGAATCCCAGGATTGAGCCCCAAATTGGGCTCCCCACTCAGCAGGAATCCTACTTCTCCCTCTCCCACTCCCTCTCCTTGTGTTCCCTCTATAGCTGTGTTTCTCTCTATCAAATAAAATGCTTTAAAAATTAATTTTGTGGTGTGTGTGATAAGAACACATGAGATCCACCCTCTTAACATTTTAAGTGAACAACATCATATTGTCAAGTGAGGGCATTGAATTGTACAGTACATCTCTGGAACTTACTCATTTTGCGTGACTGAAACTTGAAATCCAGGGGGCACCAACTCCATTCCATTCTCAGGGCCAGATCTGCACTTAAGTAGCCATATATGTATTTCCATTTAGTCCACTAAAATGCATATATAAAATGCATATAAGGCAAGTGCTTTAACAGACAACGGACTCCTCACTCAGGGGCTATTCATGACTTTATTTGTTTAAAAAAAATTTGAAGAGCTATGGATATTACAGTCCCTTTTGTAAAAGCTGATAATATAGCAATAATAAAGAAAAATGTCTTGCTTCCATGGAACTTATGATAATTAATGGTTATATGGTTATATAGTATATATAACACATGGTTATATATACTATGAACACCATAAAATAGAGAAAGGAGAGTATACCTGGAGATAAAGTAATAAGTTATGTGAGCAAGTTGTTTGGTATGTAAGACAAGCAGTTACACACGTGAAGTTTGGAGGACAGGAGACACATCTGGCTCACAGATACCAATAAGAGTATCATTAACACATAAATGAACTCCAAAACCATTGGACTAGATGAAATCATGGAGAGAAGAGAGAATCAATTATATCAACTTTGCAAATGTTGAAGAGCAGAAAAAGAAAAGGACTCTCAAAGAGGAATACTTGTGAGTTAGGAGAAAGATCATCTGTGAGATTTCTAGGTGGGACCACTGAGTTACTGTTTCTGAGAAGTGGAAAAAGCCTAAGATGGTGTAGCAGTTTGGGGGACTTTGTAATTGGTAGCTTCAGTGGAGAGGTGTGGCTAGAATCTGAGTATTTTGAGAAGAGAATTAGAAATGAGCATATGGGAAAGAAAACTTAAAAGAACTGTCAAGAAGTTTTACTGTGAAATGGACAAAGAAATTTTTCTTCTGAGAAGAAAAGTGGCTGAATGGAGGATATCTCATGATATGAAAAAAATTTGCATATGTTAATGGAGTTATTGATTAGCAACATAGGGATTGATGAACCAATAAAAAGAGATACATCCAATTGCAAATTCTTTGAGAAACTATGAAATATGGGATTCTGAATATAGTTGAGAGACTGGTCTTTGTTATGATGTAGGAAGACAGAAAATAAGTATGAGTTGACAGTATGTAGATAGATACATATGTTCATTGAAATAATTATATTTTTTATTATTATTTTTAAAAATTTTTAGAGCTATGAGGTAAGAGAAGGGGATAGCAAACAGAAGGTGTATTAAAAGTACATGGAAGCATCATTTTGGATGACAGATAGCAGAAAATTGAGAAAACATTTTTAGGATGGTTAGAAGTGTACATTTGAAATTTTTTATCATGAATTTAAAGCTAACCCAGTCTGTACAGTTGTTTGCTTCTTCAGTAAGATTCTGGTAGTTGGAAACAGGTGGTTATGTATGTTTAATGAGGTCTTACATTTTCCCAAGAAGTAGAATAAAGGAAGAGAAGGAGGCGAAGTAGTTGTGTTTTATCAAAAAGGGAACTCTGAATAAAATAGAAACTGGGATGGGGTGCCCAGGTGGCTCAGTCATTGGGCGTCTGCCTTCAGCTTAGGTCATGGTCCCAGAGTCCTGGGATCAAGCCTGGAATCAAGCTTCCTGCCCGGCAGGAGGCTTGCTGCTCCCTCTCTCACTACTCCTGCTTGTGTTCCCTCTCTTGCTGTGTTTCTCTCTGTCAAATAAATAATACCTTAAAAAAAAAAAAAAGAAAAGAAAAGAAAATAGAAACTGGTGTTTCAATGTGGGGTGTGTGTGTGTGTGTGTGTGTGTGTGTGTGTGTGTGTGTGTGTTTAAGATTTTATCCATTTATTACAAGAAACAGAGAGAGAGAAAAAGGCAGAGGCAGAGGGAGAAGCAGGTTCTCCACTGAGCAGGGAGCCCAATGCTGGGGCTTGATCCCAGGACTGGGATCATGCCTGGAGCAGAAGGCAAACACTTAACCAACTGAGCCACACAGGTGCCCCTCAATGTGATTTTGGTTTAAATTTCCCTGATGGCTTATGATGATCATTTTTTCATGTGTCTGTTAGCCATTTGTATGTCTTCTTTGGAGAAGTGTCTGTCATGTCTCCTACCCATTTTTTGACTTGATTATTTGTGTTTAGGAAGTTGAGTTTGAGAACTTCTTTATAGATCTTGGATATCAGCCCTTTGTCTGTAGTGTCATTTGCAAATATCTTCTCCCAATCTGTGTGTTGCTTCTTTGTTTTGTTTCCTTTGCTATGCAAAAGCTATTTATCTTGATGAAGTCCCAAAGGTTCATTTTTACTTTTGTTTCCCTTGCCTTTGGAGATGTGTCTTGAAAGAAGTTGCGGTGGCCTATGTTCTTCTCTTTTTTGATGAATTCCTATCTCACATTGAGGTCTTTCATCCATTTTGAGTATCTTTGTGTATGGTGTAAAAGAATGATCAAGTTTCATTTTTCTGTATATAACTTGATTAGGCCAGAAACAAGAAGTGTTGGAAAGATTGTGGAGAAAGGGGAACCTCTTACATTGTTGGTGGGAATGCAGTTGGTGCAGCCACTTTGGAAAAGAGTGTGGAGATTGCTCAACAAAATTAAAAATAAAGCTACCCTATGACTCAGCAATTGCACTATTGGGTGTTTACCCCAAAGATACAAATGTAGTGAAAAGAAGGGGCATATGTACCCCAATGTTCATAGCAGCAATGGCCACAATCGCCAAACTGTGGAAAGAGTCAACAGACAAAAGGCTAAAGAAGATGTGGTCTATAAACAATAGAATATTACTCAGCCATCAGAAAGGGTGAATACCCAACTTTTGCATCAACATGATGGGATTGGAGGGGATTATGCTAATCTTATGCTAAGTGAAATAAGTCAAGCAGAGAAAGTCAATTATCATATCACTTATTTATATTCACAGATGTTTTACATACTCAACACAATCACTTGCCATAAAAATATAAACCTCTAAGAATTTTCTATTCAATAGGAAGAGTTTTAGCAAAGTTTACTTTGGGTTTTTAAAATTCTTCTCAATTCTTCACTTTTTTATGTTTTAAATTCTCAGGAGATTAAATCCATTAAAATGAAGCTCATCTTCAATTAGCAAGAAGAACATATGTATGCTCTTCATTAAAATCCCCAGGTATCATGAATAGTGGTTCATTTCAGGTTTTCAGATAATTAAAGCCTCATACATATTTTCTGATATCCCATCTGGCATTAGAGTATATTCAACTATAGACCACTTAAAGTTACCAGAGAGCTGAGAAGCTTAATAACAAACATTAATACTAGGAACTCCTCCACTTTAATGTTGTATAGGTAAGTGAATTGTTATAACCTCAAATATCCTCAAACCTAAATAAATAAACAAACAAACAAGTGGGTCTTATCTTCTTTGATAAACTTGCTAGATAGTAACAATTAGAAATCTCTTGAAAGTAACAATTTAAAAATATTTTACGTGACTGCTAAAGTGGAGTGCTAAAATAAGTTTGAATATTCAATATAATAAATAATAAATATTTATTATTACTATAGAAATAGTATTTCTATTCCACTAACTAAATGCCCCTTACCTGTATAACCATTTAAATATATATGCCATGAAAGTGATCTTATGACACTTTTCCCTGAGTAGAGTCTAATATATAATTGGTGCTCAATTGGTATTAGTGAAATATTGCCCTTAAACATTCTGAGATTTAAGGCAATTATGTCCATTTAATCTTTTTCAAATCTGTATCATTAAACATATTATAAAATGTAGTGTATATATATATATATATATATTTGTATTTTATAACCACAAATATTTCAGGAAATAGGAGTCTTGATTTTTAAGCTGAGTTAGAGTTTTCCTTGATAAACAGATTAGCTTCACACACTACATTTTGTTATGTAATTACCATGAACACCTCTGAAAAAAAATCACCTGATGCTGGAGCACCTATGTGGGTCAGTCAGATAAGCATCCAACTCTTGATTTCTGTTTAGGACAAGAGGTCATCAGACTTCACTCTCAGCAGGGAATCTGCTTGAGATTCTCTCTTCCTCTCCCTCTGCCCCTCCCCTCCCTCTGTTTACTCTATCTCCTTAAATAAATAGCATCTTTTTAAAATAAGTCATTTAATATTGAATAATCTTCCATCTAATGTTGACTACTATCATCTGATGAATCATTGGAAACCCATGGCTCACACATGGAAGATGAAGAATTTAATTGTAATGGCTGTTCAGATAAAGCCTCAAGGGAAAAATGGCAAACTTTTAATTAATGTATGCTAATCTTTTTTTGAAGAAATATATTTATTTATCCACTTAGGAGAGACATAGGGAGAGGGCAAAGGGAGAGACAGAATCTCAAGCAGAATCCCTGCTGAGCACTGAGAGCCAATGTGGAATTTTATTTATTTGAAAGAGAGAGAGAGGAGCACAAGCAAAGGAGGAGCAGAGGGATAAGCATATTCCCCACTGAGCATCGAGTCCAATGAGGGGCTCAATCCTGTGACCCTGAGATCATGACCTGAGCCAAAATTAAGAGTTCATCGCTTAATCGATTGAGCCACCAGAGGCCCCTGAATGTATGCTGATCTTGAGACAATGGTCATTTTGCTAGATATGTTTACATAAGTAAGCTGCATTCACCTCAAAGATCCAGAAATTCATTCTAATGCTTGTTTGTGCACCATGATCTTCATATTACTCCAGTTTGTCGGCTACTACGTGTCAGGGATGTGACTGCAGGGTCAAGACCACCTATATGTTCTTTGCCCCGTCACTTTAGCTGATTATGGATTTCCCATCAAAAATTGAGAAGATTCAAAGTTCTATAGGGGAAGGGCTGATTAGTGAAGTGAGATCTAATATGTCAAATGTAATTATATAAACCAAACTTTCTGCTTGTACAGATGTCAGCATAGCTGCTGTTGCTACTAAAATGGTTTGTGGTATTGTGGTTTTGTGTTTTGAAATAAGGAGAAACAAAGGATTAATATTGCTTCCAAGTAAAGTTAGATTTAGCATTGACTGCTGTCATGAAGATAGTTTATACTTTGTGATCCAAAATAACAGCTCCCATAAATATCATGAGTGTCATGTTGAATGCAACTGATATTTAGTTATTCAAAAGTGGCTAGATGGTGTGTAAATACAGAGATATATGAAGGAGTAAGATAGGATGGAAATAAGATGAAAATGAGATGATTAAATAGAGAACAAGTTTTTCTACCACAGAGCACAGGCAAATACTGGAAACACAGGTAAAATCCAAGCAAAGTATCATGGGGTTTAAGCAATTATTATGCAAAATGATCCGATTAATCAAAGCAGCTTGATCAATTGTTGCAGGGAGAAATCACAGAATGTAAAATGGAGAATGGGAAGGTGAAATGATCTTTAGTCTCCATTGCAGATAGAAAGAAACACCAAGAGAGGAGGGATGATTCTGTTCTTAAGAATATATGTGAGAGATTTATTTTAAATAAATTTTATTAATTTAAATAAATTTTAAAAAATTAAATAAAATTAATTTAAATAAAATTTAAAAAATTTAAATAAATTTATTTTAAATAAATTTTACTTAAAGTAGCAAAAAGAAATACTACTTCTTTTAGCATAAAGCCATTCTTAATTCACAGACTTAACATATGAATATTTTTCCTTATTATTAATAATGTATTTTGGTATTAATTTTTTTGGTAAAGTTGAGAGTACTTAGTTTATTGAGGATATTACAGAAAAATGTTCAATTTAAACTATCATTAAAATATGTGATGGTATATAATAAGGTTTATATTTAATATAAAATAAAATTTGTGTTTAATTTCTTTAAAAAAAATTTTTTTTTAAGATTTTATTTATTTGACAGAGAGAAACACAGCCAGAGAGGGAACACAAGCAGTGGGAGTGAGAGAGGGAGAAGCAGGCTTCCCGCCGAGCAGGGAGCCCGATGTGGGACTCGATCCCATGACCTGAGCCGAAGGCAGTTGCCCAACCAACTGAGCCACCCAGGCGTCCCTGTGTTTAAAATTTTTATCAGGAATGATAACTTCATATAATAAGAGGGGCTCTGAGTTTTGATTTTTATAAAAGGAACTTAAAAATTCCAAGTAATTAAAAAACATGTGATAACAGAGGGAAGACCATGACACTATTTAAAATAATCTTTATTTTCTAACAAAAATAGAGATAAATACTGTTTTTCTTGAATAGAGGACTTCAATCTCATTACTAAATTATGTTATTTTTGTCATTTGAAAGCTATATCTGCATTAGTACTGATATTTATGGTTCACTTAATACTTCTATATTTTTCTCTTAATTATATATATTCTGTTTCATTATAATTTCACAATTTGTCAAGAAATGTGTCCTTCCTGTCTTCCCTTTTCAGATGAAGGCATAAAGGCTTTGATCCTTTAAGCTGGCAATGGACAGTATAAGGATTTAAACAAAGTTCTTTCTGACATGAAGAGTGTGTTTATAACTGCCGTTTAGACACAGAATAGAATAGGGAAATACAGTGTGTGGGGGTGGCCAGGTGTGTGTGCGTGTATGTTTTCTTCTGTACTCCTGGGCTTCTTGATCAGCAAGCATTCTCCAGGAATGTATCACTTACTATGTTTTGCTCCCTGGAATGAATCAGGCCATGCCTAGCATGCTATAATCCATTTTATCAGCTTCATGTAGACAGATCTAGTGTATAATTCTTGTTCTTCCTACTTTCCCATATGTCTTTTGAACCACAAGGTCCCCAGCAGTGAAATGTACTTTTCTCTTCTGCTACAAATCAGTAGGGTTTTGAGAAATTGGTTCTTTTCCTGTTGCCTGATTGAAGGGGGTATGAATTCAAATCATTTCCTAGTTTAAATTGGCTTTTCATTTATGGAGTCCTTCCTCACATATTTGTCCTGGCTGATGGCTATGACTTTTCACTGCTAAGTGCTTTGGCTTTCTTCAGAGGTGAAGCACTATCTAAGTGCAAAATGTTACAATTAATATTAAAATGAGATTCCACTGAGTTTAAAAAGATGATTTAAAAGAAGCACAAGGAATTGCAGAAGAAAAGCAGCATGTGGCTCTTTGTATTTTATAGATATGCCTTCTTCATAAGTGGACATGGTTTTTAATATATGTAATTTTTAGAACAGAAACATAAAAAACTACATGGCAAAAAGACGTTAAGAATTCTGAAGCATTTAAAAGGAACATGGCACTTAAGATATTTTTCATATTACTCACATTTTATATTTAAATAGACATAGAAATTTCACTTTGTTCTCCTTGATACTTTTATTACTGATCATTTACATACTTGACTTTAACTTTTGCATGAACCGTTTTCCATAGTAAGAAGTGTCTCATTATTTCTTAAATGCAGTAATGATACAGAATGAGGCATTGAGAAAAACACCAACATAACAGCAATTGTTTCACAATGTTCTAAAAATAGGACAAATGGTCTTCATATAATTGAGTTCTGTCTTTGTTCAATAAGAGAATAAAATTCTACTTGGTGAATACAAAAGGAGAAATGTGATTTGAATTATTCCACATTTAGATAATGAAGTTATTCTTTATTCAAATTTACATATGTAGATTTTTTTTTAATTTGGGCAACATGTACAATAATAATATGGTTCTTTAGAAGAAGGCACAAATAAATGATGACCATTACAATATGTTTTCCTAAAGAAATTACAGTTCATAATTTTATGATATAAATATTAGGAAAATGTATCTTACTTTAAAGTCTAAGGTAAATATGCATCTTCACTATCTACTTATGTATCTGTGTGTAAATAAATGTTGCCATTCCACTTAGCATTTCTTCAAACACCATAGATCTTTAACCACTGAATCACATAACCATGACGTCTGACAAGCAATTATAATTTTTATAGACAAAATGTCACATAAAACTATAGGAACTACTATGTGACTTTTTAGCATGGTATTTTAAATTTTAATCTAATCCAATCATGTTCATAAGTACTATATTAAACTTTTAAAAAATAGAGACCTTTACTAAAATTCCACCCATTGGACTAATCTAATTCAGGAACAGATTTCACTTATTCGAGACTATTTTACAACTTTGAAATAGTGCGAATCCCATTGTTAAAGAAAAACACCAAAACACAATAGTTTTGAAGTGCATTTACTAATGCAGGACAAGAATTTGATACTGGATCTATTTCTTCTTTCTGGATTGAATATTTACAAATTTATTGAGATGGTTCTCTAAAAACAATTTTTTGGTGGTGAAATTCAACTTAAAATATGTTTTTTAAAAAGATTTTATTTATTTATTTGACAGAGAGGGAGATCACAAGTAGGCAGAGAGAAAGGCAGAGAGGAGGAAGCAGGCTCCCCAGTGAGCAGAGAGCCTGATGTGGGCCTCAATCCCAGGACCCTGAGATCATGACCTGAGCTGAAGGCAGAGGCTTAACCCACTGAGCCATCCAGATGCCCTTAAAATTTGGTTAAAACGTTTGACAAACAATGAAAACCATGTACCAGATGTCACAGTACTTCCCTTAAATGTTGTTAAGAGAAATAAATAGTGCTAAGGGAACTTTCCCTTAAATGTTAAGAGAGATAAATAGTGCTAAGGGAAAGAAGAAGAGATTTTGATAGTTTTAAGTGCTGAAAAGTAAGAATAATTACAAAGTGTAATCTTCATATTTTTGCTGAGCTGGTTTTTAATAAGCAAACACAACTGTTTTACTTTATTGATCCCTTCAGCTCTCAGTGTTGCATGACTGGTTAAGCCTCAGAGTAACTCAACTGTTGATAGAGAGAAGAGAGAGAGTGTACCTCACATTACAATGAGATGAATAGTTTTTCATGAGTTTTATCTATTTACCATTCAGCTGCAGAAACATATTTCTTTTTAAAAAATTTTTTTTCTTAGATTTTATTTATTTGACAGAGAAAAACACAGCCAGAGAGGGAACACAAGCAGGGGGACTGAGAGAGGGAGAAGCAGGCTTCCCACCGAGCAAGGAGCCTGATGTGGGACACAATCCCAGTTCTCCGGGATCATGACCTGAGCTGAAGGGAGTCGCTTAACCAACTGAGCCACCCAGGCGCCCCTGCAGAAACATATTTCTAAGAGTACATCTTCCCAGTGTTAATGAAGGTAGTTCATCTACAGGTTAAAAAAAAAAAATGAACATTTAGATATATATTAATTATACAAACTCAGAATAAAATGGCTTCCTACATTTTATTTCCTGGCCAAGTTTCTAGTCATAAATTGTATCATTTTAAAGATAAATGGATATTTATTTAGTAATTCTGACATTTTTAATGTTGTTCTTATTTTGAAAGTATTCCAGACATGCATACACATACAAATTCATAGAAGATTTAACAAAAATTACACTTTGTGGCTTTTTTTTTGTTTTGCTTTGTGTATATATATATATAATCTTTCAAATATGCAATGAATATTTAAGATTCAGTTCCAAAAAAGAAAAGTTGAACAATCATCTCCCCTTTTCAGCATGATGTATTCACTACTTTTGCATCCATGTTTTAATATCCAAGTTTATCTTAATTTTATCATTTGTCGTTCAAGTCAATTTCAAAACTCAGTTTGCTTAAACAGGATGCAGAAAACTTTTGACAGCTGTATAAACTATTAAAATGTTGTTATGTTGGATATGTATGTATTCATCTACATCTATTTACTCACTAATTGGTACAAAAAAAACTTTTGTTCCGGTGATGTTTTCCATGGTGAAGGCAGCAGAATAGAGAACCAGAACACGTTTCCATATTGTAGCTCATAAACATTAGTTACAGTGAATGAATGGAGACTACATGTCATAAAAATTCTAATGTTTTTCTCTTGTAAATTTGCCAGATGTTGAGTCATATAGTTTGGAAGGTTTAAAATTAATTATTCAAATCATTTCTCTGTCATTATATCCTCTGATGTGATACAAACTGGTAGTTGATAAATACAAGTGGCTAACACTCTCAATCTGAATATAAACTTAAGACCCTTGATTAAATATGTAGAAGGAAAAATGCGTGCTTCAGAGAATTTACCTTGGCAGTATTCTTGAAGTATGTGTAATATTTATCAACTTAGTAAGTAAAAACCATTTATAATAGACACTGAAATCTCTTAAACTCACCTCTGTGTGTCACAGTATAATCAGTTATGAAATTGAGGCTGGGAAAATAACAGAACTATGTGTGTCATATTTAAATAGCAGTGCTAATTTGAGAAATCACTAGATAATATTATAGTCATTGACAATTTCAGATTATATTTCACATTAAGTATAAAGCATTAAATGGTCATGAAATAATTAAAAGACAAAACAACAGTGCATTTTTTAAGAAAAAATATTATTTTCATTTATGGCATATAAAAGTACTCAGGTGAAGATTCTTTTAAAAACTTATCTCCTATACATATTTTTCTTCTATCATTGTTTTAACATATATGTGAAATTATTATTCAAATTAAAGTGAATCCATAGTTATCCTTTGTCACATATCAATTCACTCAAAACTATATATCTCGCTGTTTTTCTTCTCTTACATATAAGTCAAAGAGAGAGAGGTAACTAAACTGACTTTACTTGAATCATTCATTTTCTTAAGTGAATTAAGGATTGGACAATTCTTCAGTGATTGAGAAGTGTAGCAGATGTCAAACTTAGCATACTGAAGATGTACTATCATATCAAGTATGGGTGATTGGAAATAAAGGCTAAAGTTACTAATCCTTGAAAAGCACTTGGCAGAGCAATCACTGACTTGATCTACATTAATATAACTCTAGATATGTACTACTAAACATACTTCAAATTCCCTTCTAGATGAGATCATAAATTTATTGAACATTTAAAAAATTAAGTATAGGTTGAAAACAATTATGCTCATCTAGTCTACAGGCAATTATATGTGGGTACAAAAAGATACCGGCAAATATTAAAATTTGCAACACACTTTGAGACTATAATTATAAATATGGAAGAGTGGAATATTATATTTTAATACAAGATAAGTAATGGCCACTTCCTTTAGTAAAAGTTTTATTTCCAGAGGAATGTTATTAAAACATGATTTGTTACTATATATTATAGCAATATGTCTTCCATTGCTTAAAGTAAAAAATTTGCTTTAATTAATACCTCAGTCTTATGACTAAAATATCAAACACTACATATGCTAAATTCTCACACCACATACAGAAAACACACATGGACTGCTTGAAAATTTTAGCTACAGATGCTGTTCTGGTCATTAGGGTTTATTGGAAATTTCTTGAAAAAAAAACTGTTTAAGCTCTTCTCTGCAAGTGTTCAGTTAGCATACATAGTTGATGGTATTTAAATAAAACACATTTTAAGAAAAATATATTAAATTTGTGATCTAGCACTAATATACTTTGGAATCCCACAATAGTAAGTGGTAATTTTGAAAGAAGTCTTCTATATAGAGTTGGTATAAAATATCAAATCTTTTATTATTTTAAAAAAACAATTTGCAGTTTGGGGATTACTTTTACATTGATCTTACTATTTATATTATAGCCATGAGAAAAAAAATAGATAAAATATAAATTTTCAAGATATTTTTGAATTTCAAATCAATCAATGAGAATTGTGTAAGTAAATAAAGATGGCAGATTCTGTGGCATTATTACTGGGTAATAATTTACATATTTCATCCAAATGCCCAGATTAGCAATTGAAAAAAAATTAGGAAAGTGAGCAGAGAACATGGGAATCTTATCAGTTATTTATAAAAAAAAAAATTCTGTAGAACTTATAGGTTTCATTAAGCCAGGGATAATTTGGGAGACTAGACAAATAATTAGTGTGTAAGGATTCTTTACTCTCTGGAGCCTCAATATTTATTGAGATTCCAGAAGGGGACAGAATTAACCTGAAGGGAAAATCACCATAGTAAAATAAAATTCTATATATTTATAGATGATATTTGTAATATTTTTTCCTTTTTTCTGTCTCTCCTTCATCTTTCTCCTGATTTTTATCTGCTTATTTATAATACCATCATTATCTGTTTTCAGCACCTGCAGATTTGGAGATCAATTTTTTCTCTCTCTATATATGTGAAACAAAATTTTACATTTAAAACCTTTAAATTTTATATTTAAAATATTTTCAAAGTCTTAAAAAATATTTCAAAGCTTGAGTAGTGATTAATATCAAACTATCAACCTAGTTTCAGCAATGACACTGTTGGGCATTCCATATGTGTCTAAAGTGGTCATTCAGTGGTCTTAGTAGCTGCTTTAGGGGCTCATATTTTTTTTTAAGATTTTATTTATTTATTTGACAGAGAGAGAGAGAGATGGTGAGGGAGAGAACACAAGCAGCAGGAGTGGGAAAGGGAGAAGTGGGTTCCCGCTGAGCGGAGACCCGATGCAGGATTTCATCCTTGGACTCGGGGATCATGACCTGAGCTGAAGGCAGAGGCTAAATGACTGAGCCACTCAGGTGACCCTATATTTTTAATTATATACATAGATATAATTTTAGTGAAACACATAGGTTTTAACTATGAATTAGCAATAATCGAAATACTATTTTTATGATAATATGACTCTTCTGATTGCTAATCACTTTGACACTCTAGCCAGAAGAAAGGGAAAATAGATATTAATGGTATTGAATACATTCATAACATGGTACAACTATCACCACTTTCCACCTCCGTAACTCTTTTTATCTTGTAAAACTGCAACTCTATATCCATTAAGCAATAGCATCATTTTCCCTTTTCTTCCAACTCCTGACAGTCATTTTTCTACTTCCTATATCTATAATTTCGACTACTCAAAGAAGTGGAATCATATTGCATTTTTATTTTTGTGACTGGCTTCTTTCACTCAACATAATTTAGTCTTTAAGTTTCATCTGTGTTGTAGTGTATGTCAGATTTTTCCATCCTTTTATGGTTGAATAATACTCCTAAAATTCAAGAGCACAGAAAATAAGTAACCTAATTCAGAAGTGAGCAAAGACTTGAATAGACATTTCTCCAAAGAAGATATACAAATGGCTAATAAACACAAGAAAAAATGGTCAACATCACTAATAATTAGAGAACTGTAAGTCAAACTGTGAGCTTTCACTTTATAATCATTGGGATCTATCAAACAAAACAAAACAATACAAAACAAAAGGGAAAACTAGAAAATAGCAAGAGTTGGTAAGGGTGTGAAGAAATTGGGACCCCTATGCACTTTTGGTGAGAATGTAAAATGGTACAATCTTGTGGAAGACAGTTTGGTGGGTCTAGAAGATATAAAAATAGAATTGCCACATGAACCAGCAATGCTTCTTGTGAATATATAACCAAAAGAGCTGAAAGAAGATCTGAGAGACAAATGTACCCTTGTGTTCATAGCTGCATTATTCACAATTGCAAAAATGTAGAGGCAACCATAAGGTACTTTCATGGATAAATGGATAAGCAAAGTGTGATATAGACAATTTTTTAAATGAATGAGCAAATACACAAATTTCACCCAACTAGAATATTTTTTTGCCTCCCCAAAATCTTTAATTCTTTGAATTTGATTTTTCTCTATTAATCTGACCTTGCTATTTTTTTCTTTTTCCTTTTTTTTTCTTAAGATTTTATTTTATTTTTTGAGAGCAAGAGAGAGAGAAAGCACAAGCAGGACAGAGAGGCAGAGGGAGAGGAAGAAGCAGATTCTCACTGAGCAGGAAGCCTAATGCTGGGCTCAATCCCATGGCCCTGGGATCCAGACCTGAGCCAAAGGCAGACGTTTAACCTATTGAGCTACCCAGTTCCCCCTCATATTTTTTTTTGTTTTTGTTTGTTTGTTTGTTCTATTTGTTTGTTTGTTGTTTTTTCTTAAACTGAAGCTGTGAATGTTCTTATTTTAAAAAATAATATAAAGACACACTATATAATGAAAAATGTAAAACAACTGTGTTTATCCTAAGCAACTTGTCATACCCTCTCAAATTATTTTTAATAAATACTTTAGAAATAGTACTTGATTTTCTAATAGTTATATATCTCCCTTCTTGTACATACTTTGAATATATTTTAATTTTTTATACATTTAAATACATACCAACTATAAGAATTACTATTTCCTTAATATTTGAAAACTTAGTCATGACCTGAAAATATTATTTCATTGTTCTTTTAACTTATGATTCTCTTTATAAGAAAGTGAGTGACTCATATACTTCTGAGTCAACTATAATTATTTTCCTATAAACTAAGAGTTCACATTCATTGTTTATTAAATTCTTGGTTCTGTTCTAATTTTCTTATTACAGCAATTCATATTTACTAGAATCTGTCTCTCATTTATGATTTTTACCATAAATATTTCTATTCATTTTGTCTTGTGATATATAGCCATTATTTTCTTGTGTGTGTGTGTGTGTGTGTGTGTGTGTGTGCAAACATCTTTGATTTTTATATATAGGAAAAATGGTCTCATTTTTTATGGCTTTGCTTTTCTATCATAGTAAAATTGTGTATCTGTTATCTTAACATTTTAATGGATTCATTTTTTGTATTTTATTTATAACACAGTTGAATTTTATTAAATGTAAAGAGTGAGGAAGAAATAATCATACCTAACAGATGGTAGCTGGGCTAGCTACTCTCACACAGGTCATGTGGTTCCCCCACTGACATTAACAATTTTGCAGAAAATAAATATCTGACTAGAACTCCCTGTGACATGGATACAACAAAAATCATATAACTTAAGTTAGATACTAGAAATAAAGTTATTACACAACCACTAAAATGATCAAACATTCCCATAGTTTATGGCATCGGTGGTGTCCCTTGTTCCAGCAAGTAATAACTCCAATTTTGGCTAAATGTTTGTTTCTGGAGTCTTTGGCTTATAGATATCAAATGGAATGAAATATGATTCCAAGATTATTTTTTCCACATGGCTATTTTACCAGTGTCTCACTATAATCTATCTACTGGCTCTAGAATACAAACTAATGTACATGTGAGCCTTAGAATAATAAAGGTAAATAGAGTTAGGAAATTAACACATACACAAGAGCATCCTATATAAATGTAAAATTTAGCAATTGATAAATAATCTATAAGTAAAACAAACTGGTATTAATATAAAATTTTTATTTATTCCTCTTTTTTAACATTACAATATAGCTATAGAGTAAAAAAATGTCCAAATGTCTTTGGAAATTGTGTTGTATATTTATTTTTTGCCACCTGCAATTTTATAGAGATTATAAAAGATGTACCTTTATATTATAAAAGGAAAGGTAACAGAAATAATTAGGTTTGTCTGGACATTGACCAAAAACTATTTAACTCAAAACTATTTTAAGAGCTGGATTATTTATCAAACTAACAATCAAAGAGAAATTCAGTCTTCTTTAAATTGAGTGTATCAAATTAAAACACTTATACTATAATGATTGTATATTGATCAAGATTCATAATA